>BRXY01000204.1:12677-69321 GCA_030267945.1 Triparma strigata
CCCCCCGAACAACGCCCCCCCCCCCCTCTCCGTGCTCCTGACGCTCTCCAGCTTCTCAAACCTCCTCCTCGCCCTCTCCTTCGCCTCCCCCTCATCCAGAGGTAGCCCGAAGACGTCAGCCTTAACCTCAAAATTAAGCCTATCCAAAATCTCATCAAACTGAGGCCTCGCCTCAGGGTTCCCATCCCAACAATCCCTTATAAGCTCCCCCAAACCCTTTGGAACATCCTCCGGCAACCTCGGCCTTAACCCTTCCATAACAACACAATGCGTAATCGCGACCAAGCTCAACCCCACATCCGTCTCCTTATACCTAATATACTCCTCCGCAAACAACTCAACAATATTAGGCGTAATCTGAAGCATATCAACCAAACATATAGCGAAGCTAAATACGTCACACCTTTCATCGTACCTATCGCCTTTCATAACTTCAGGTGCAATGAAGATAGGTGTGCCTACTTGCGTCATAGTTTTATCTGGTTTTCTGGCTCGGGCTTCGCCGAAATCTGTTAGCTTTACGGAATGGGTTGGGGAGCTTACTAGCATGTTGTCGGGTTTTAGGTCGCGGTGGATTACGCATTTTTGCCAGGCCTTTTTCTCTTCTTCCCAGTAACGGGTTGAGTGGAGGTAGACCATTGCTTTAGCGATGTCGGTTGATTGGGAGTGTTTGGGTGATTGCCATGTTAAGGTGGTGTCTTCTTGGAGGAGGGTTGAGAGGTCACCTCCGGAGACGAATTCGAGCATTAGACCTATCATCTCACGGTCCCATATGCAGCCCATGTAGCGGACGATGTTCGGGTGGTCGAGGGCTTTTGTTAGGACCATTTCACCGCGGAAGCGGGTGACGTTGCTTTCGGAGATTTGCTTGAGGGTCTTTATGGCGACGACTTCGCTGCCGTACTTGCCGAGGAACACCTCGCCGAAGGCTCCCATTCCGAGGCGCTTTTCTATGGTGACGTCCTTGCTCGTGTGGGTGCTGTCCGAGAGCTCGTCGCCGAAGTTGGATTTAGACATGATGACCTCCAGAAGGCGCATTTCCTCGGCCGTGAATTTCGTGGCCTTCATGGTCGCCTTGAGTTTGTTGTTCTTCAGCCTCTCGCGGTACACCAGGAGCATGGAGACTGCGATGATTATCACCGCGGTGAAGGCGATGCCTATTATCGTTCCCGTGTCCAGCCCCTCGCTGATTATGGTGCTCCGAGCGTAGAGGATGGTAAACCGGGGCTGGCCCGTGTCGGGATTGAGGATGCTCTCTGTTCCTGTATCGAGAGTGAACGAGAGGCCGACGCTGAGGTCCAGAGTTGCTGAGGAGGGGTCGACGAAGTGAACGAGGATGCCGCCTGATGGAGAGAAGCTCACGGTAAAGTTCGTGAAGATGTCGGTGATCTCGTTACCATCCCCTCCCGTATCAGATATCTCTGGGGTCGGGCGGTACCACTTTACTTGGAGGCTGTCTAGGTGAGTCTACGACGAGCGTGAATATTGGGTTAGATACTGCAACTACCTCGTTACTCCGCTCCTTGGCCTCTCACCTGCTTGGCCATGATGAAGTTGTCGTAAGAGTCGTACAAGCTGATCTCGAACTCTTGGGTCTTGTCGCTCGGGTCATACTCTCCCCTTGTCTCGGCGTCCACCGTAGCTTTCGAAACGTCGAAGTCTGCGGGGACGACTGCAATCTGAGTAGGGCTCCCGGCGATCATGACTCCATCCTTCTTGACCTCGATGATGTACTTTCCGGCCGTGTCTTCCAAGTTCGAAGCGAGGAGACCGTACTTGACTAAAAATACTGTAGAGACGAACGGCATAGGCGCACTCGTGTTGAAGGCAGGCTGGCCGACACTGTCGAAAACGGAAATTGTGAATACGTCTACGGCTGATGCGTCATCCTTTGAATTGCCGAATTCGTCCTTCGGGGCGACTTCGATGAGGCAGCTACTGCCCGCTACTAGCTCGGAGCAAGACGGAGAAATGAGCAAGAGGCTTTGTTTAGCCGCCGTGGCGGCGGCCTTGACCGTGACTGCTTGCAGGTCCGAGCTTCCGTCAGTGCTCAACAGCTTCAGCTTCCCGGGACCCTCAGTGACTCCAACAGTGTAAGCTCCGGCCTTTTCGAAAACGACCCAACCCCTGTACGTGCCGGTGGAGCTATCCACCTGAGAAATTTGTCCCTCAAAAATCAGCGCGGCCCCGCTGCTCGCAGTACCGTAGGCTTTCATTTCGAGATTTCCAGAGGAGTCCTTCGTCCAAACCGTTCCAAGGTAGTCCTTCGTCACGATGGTGACGTTCAGAGCCGTCCCGGCAATGACGTTAGAGGGAGTAGCGTAAGTGCTCTGCTGCGCAAAGGGGCCTGGTCTGATCGAAAGGGCGGTGGAAGAGGCGTGGTAGCCCGGGTCAGGGCCGACGGTGCCGAGGTAGACACCGTTGCTGGTTAAGGCTCTTGGCGTGCCATAGGAGTACTCGCCCAAGAACACAATATTCCTTCCTTCGTCGTAGTAAGCTTCATAAGTGTCGGTCATGATCGGCATCAGGGCTGCAAAATTTCCGACCAAATCTCCCTCCGACGTCACCCATGCAATTGTTCCTCCAGCAGTCAGTATGACAGTGAAGTCCAATACCCCAGACAAGTCTGGTAATATAGCAATCGATCTGGGGTACATAGAGACACCCGAGGTATAAACGTCCTGTGCGAAGAGCATCTCGCGGCCCGAGAAAGAGCAGCTGGAGGTGTAGTCATCATCGCACACGTAATAGACTTTTCCGTTGCTTCCCAAGAAGAAGAGTTTTTCTTTGAGGGCTCCTGTCGTCGCTCCTGGCACCTGGGATACGTCAATGTTTCGTATCGTAGTCGAAGTGGTGTCGATGTCTTTGACCTTGGTCCCTGCAAAAACGGATAGAGTTAGGATACGGTCACGATTTACGAAAACGATTTAGTGCGTACCTTCAAAGTCATATTTCTCAATCGAGTACCTCAAGACGAGGTAGAAATGTTCACTGTACCTACTCTTGCGCAGAGCGGCAGGATCGTAGCTAGACGTCGTCGTGACGAGATCAGAGATCTGGGAAGTACGGTAGTCGTACTTCTTGACCTTGATGTTGTATGTGGGGCTGCTCCAGATCGACTCCAGGAATAGGACTTCATGCTCAGATATTGTGATCATCATGGCGCCGGCACCGATTAGGGGGTTTTCGGGTTCCATGAGGCGACCGAACTCTTTTTCGTCGTAGTTGCTGTAGGTTATCCGCTTCGTCAGCGGGTCGGCACCGTACAAGTTCACGCTTGAGACGAACTGGGTGCAGGACGAAGGATCGTCTGTTGCTACGGTTAAGTCACAAGGATAGCTTGAGTCCGAAAGGGATGGGAAGGAGGGCCCTGTGTTACAAAGCGACCCTGAGTACCCAAAGGGACAAAAACAGTTGGATCCAACGGTAATGCCGCCATTTGAGCCTTTGGGGCAGGGAGGGGGTGCGAGGGGAGCAAGAGGGTTAGATTTCATTTGTTCAGAATTCTTGTGCGGGAGCACTTACAAGCTGCTGAGGTCATTGTCGTCAGTGTCGCAAGGACGACTAGGGAAAATATCCCCGGGGAGGCCATGGTTTGGCGGGTACACCAGAGATGCAGGGGAATGTTTTGGATGCAGGATGCAGGGGGGCAAGCGCTCCGCCTCTGGAGATCGGCTGAAACCCCCTGATAGACATAATTCATTTATCAGGGTCAGCGCTTTGTCATATCTCATCCGTGCAACTGGACAATTAACTAACAAGATTATCTAATCCTTTCCGCAACAGCGCCCCTCTCAACCCCAAATGTCCTCCTCAGCAGATCCTTCCCGGCAGAATTTATCTGAGCCGCCAGGACCCTCACCTCTTCCTTCGGATGTTCGTCCGGGGCAAATTGAGGGTGAGGGGTCCGTTGAGGGTCCACCTCCCCCTTCAGATGTTCCAGACGTTGAAGAGACGGAGTCTCCAACTGTTTTGGACAATCCTCTGATGGCCGACAGAAGACAGCCTGAGCCCCAACGTGAGGAGACCAAGGAAGACAGCAATGAACAAGACAATCCTCTTACGACGGACGATGAGGAGACCAAAGAGGACAGCGGTGAACACGATACCACGACAACAATCTCTCCCGCACTAGCTTACGTCACCGAGTGTGCGACCGTGTACTCAGTTCTGATGGCATGTATTTCGACTGGTTACACCGCTGTGTACATTTACTTTGCGAAGACGGATGATGCAGATGAGCAAGAAAAAATTCTAAAATTTTGGACGCGGATTATTTATCCAATGAGCGTGGCTGCAATGGTCATCTCATTTGGCTTGAAGCCGAGGCGAGACGACCTTCCTTACAAGATATTTCTCTTCCTTCAATACTTCATATTCACCTATGTATCCCAATTTTCATCTCTCGTTGGTCAAAATCTCGAGACTGACGCGATAATTCAGTCCACCCTTCAAGCCAGTCTTCTTTGGCCCCTTTTGCTAGCAGCGGGAATGAAGTGTCGGTCCCACATAGCCCATCTATCCGACGAGGATCTCTCCAAGTTCCTCACAAACGATGTTATCTTTGGAGGGGTGCTCATTGGTTTGGGACAGCTCGCGTTTCTAATGTTTACGAGCATCCAGTGCGACGGGAAGGTAGATGACTGGAGAGAGTGTAACAGAACCCTTTATAGCCAAGCTGGGTTGAGTGGCATGGTCACGCTGTTCACCATGATCAAGCTCGCCAGCGGTGTTTGCCAAAACGGATCCTCGACAAGCACGTTATTTCTCCAAAGAAGGTAATAGCTATGGACATGAATACCGAGGAAATCGTCCAGGCTTTTGGGCTCTTGATTGCCACTGGATGTGCGCTCTATCTTCTAGGAAACTACGGGGCTGAGGGGGACTTCTGGAACAAAGCTGAGAAAAGCGCCGCAATCGTCGTGCCGAGTACTGGCGGCGGCTGTCTTCTTTTGACGGCATTCTGTGAATTTGTCATCATCAGGAGAGAGATGAGGCGCGAAGCGGAGGAGACCGGACAACTGCGTCAGGGCGAGTCTTCCTCAGACGACACGTTGGTGGAGGCCTCCTTGTTCTGGTTTTATTTTGGAGTTTTGATAACAACATTTCAGTCTGCTTTCTGTGTTGCTTCCGCAGTGATGATCGATGAATCCTTTTATACACTGTCTACAGCCTCACTGCCAATCGTTTTATTGACGTATATTGTGTCCGTAGCATGTCAACCAAGGAGGAGGAGTCCGAAAGATATGTGGAAGTTGCGCCTACATTTCATGAGCTTTGCTTTCATAGGCGAGATGAATATGGCGGTGTATGGAATTAGAGAGGGAGACTTCGGTCGCGTGATCTACCACTTTGCAAGACTTGCAGTCTTTACGCTTCTATTCTATTATGGACTTAGACTCCGAGCAGCCATAGGTCGACTACCAGACAAAGAACTCGAAACATTCTTGGTCGAAAAGCTCTTCAATGGCGGGGTGCAGACCCTCTTTTCGATCCTTTTCTTTATCTTCAGGGTGACGAAGTGCATGTTCGAAGAGGGGAGCGTGGTGGAATGCTCCGACACCTCATTTTGCTCGGAGTTGATCTCACTCTACCTACTAGCTTGGTGGACTACGAAGCTAGTTCAGGGAAGCGTGAGGAGCGAGTGGAGGAAAGACTTGAACTTGTCGATGGAGAAGATCGCAAGGATGAGGGATATCTCACTACGACGTGGGTTGGCAGGGTTTTTGACCCTGGTGACCGGCGTCTGCGGAATCTTCCTCTTCTCCATGACGAGCGCCGATGAGATAGACGAGACGACGATCACTGTTGTCGGTCTTACCGGAGCCGTAGCTTGTATTGGAGTTGTCGTTTCTGAGTTATATTCCAGCTTGAAGGCGCAAAGGAGGAGAAATGAATTGTCTGAAAGTGGTCAGATTGCTGAGCGGGCGACGGAACTTGAGGAACCAGTCGAGGAGGTAAGTGGAGAGGAGATCGATTGTGTTTTGTAAGCTCTGAAATTCTAACATGTGTTCGATATTCATCTGGTCCAGTGCTCTTGGGTTTTTGTGGGCGTTAGCTTCCTTTTCACGTCAGCATTCTCAGCGATGTACCTTAGCTACGGCGTGACGCTGGAGGATAAGTACTGGCTAATGGGCAATTTGATATTACCCATCGCCTCACTTTCATTTGTGATGGCAGTGTTCTACAAGCCCAAGAGAACGGATGCCGGCTACCTGCGCTTCCTCTACTTTCACTTTCTCACTTTTGTTGTTGTCAGTTTGGTTAGTTTTGCAGTTGGTAGTTTTCGACTGGATAACTCACTTCAGACATCAACTGGGTTATTCGCCCTCTTCTTAATACCTCTTTGGTGTTTTGGATTCTGGCTCGGATTGAAGCTCCGTGAATCGGCAACGAAGCTTCCACCTCAGGAGCTGTCGGACTTCTTGTGTCAGACGGTCTTGGTGAAGGGCACGGCGGCCACGGGCACGATGCTCTTCTTCTCATTCGAGGCAGTTTCATGTTTCATCAGTCAAAACTCTTTTAGCAACGGACAATGTAGCAATACTTCACATGCAGCGATGTTCCTTTCCTTTTACCTCGCAATTTTAACAGGCTTGTCGATCGCCAGCAAGACAGTGCCGAAGAGCGTTCAAAGAGAAACGGCGTGGGATATCTCATCCATCGCTTCCCTGAAGGGTTTGAAGTGGTGGCAGCAGATACAAGGAGGACTAGTAACAATCACTGCGATAGCTTCGCTCTATCTCCTGAGCATTCTTGGAGTTGAAGAAAACAAAAACAGCGTGGTGCTCAACGTTGGGGGGGTGGGAGGACTCAGCATGATGTTCGCTGCTCTCATCAACGCAATCATGCTAGTCCGAACCAGAAACGAGCACCAGCGTAACACAACAGCCGTCGAGTTGCCTGCCAATCAAAGATCAGCCCGCCGATTCTCAGCCAGCAACATTGAGGAAAACGCTATCGCTCTGGCCCTTATTTAGATTAAAACAACCCACAGCTCAATTTCGATAAAAACTAACAAAACATTTTGAACATTTATTCCTTCTTGACATCTCCTCCTTGCATTCTTTCGATTTCCTCAATATTCGCAATCCACCTCTTCTTAATCTTCCCATAATAATCGTTCTTCTTTATGTTCATAAACTTCCACTCCGCGCCTCCGTCCACTTCTTCTACCGCCTTTTTCGCCAGAGCTATTAAATTCGGGCAGGGCACCCGCAGCTGAACGTAAGCGGTGAGGAGATTTTCCAAGGTATCCCTGTTGATTATGTTGGAGGATTTTACGCCGTCCTTGTAGCCTTTGCTAGGCAGGAGGAGGACGGAGTTGTAGAAGATGGCTTCGGCGTTCTTGTCTAGTTCTACGAGGAAATTCTCCGCGTCGGAAAAGTATTGTGACAGGTCGTCGGGTGAGGCGACTTTCTCACTCGGCGCTTTCTTATTCTTCATGTGCGTGACGTTATTGGAGATGTGATTCACAATAAGACCAATGTGCTCGCACGCCCTGATTTGCGCGAGGCTGTAGTCGCTGAACTGCCCCCTTATCCTTCTAGTTTTGTCCTGGTTCCTCTGGGCCTTCGCTTGGCGGTGGTGGTTCGCCCAGACCTCGCATATCTTGGAGGAGCGGGAGGCGACCTCGATGTTCATGTCCAAGGTGCTCACCCACATATCCGAGCAAGCGACCATGTGCGCGGAGATGAGGCTGAAGAACAGCCACGACTCTGCCGCATTCTGCGAGGAGCGAGAGACGAATCGAGGAGCGAAGCAACAAGTTAGAATAAAATAACGATAGATAGGTGCTGACGGTATCGCTCGCATTGCCTCTCACCTGTTTCTTGCAAGCTCTGTCGACAATCTTCTTCCGCTTAGAGTTGATGGCGTTGGTGAGAAAGTCCGAGTTTGAGACCGCGGCCTTCGCCTTCGCGAAGTCTGCGAACATTTTTAGCATGTTCACGAGGTTGTGGGGGTGGAAGGCGTCGATTGTGCTGTGTTTTATTTGGAGCTTGAGGTCGTATAGGAGGAGTTCGAATCTCTTGTCGTTTTTGTAGGCGGTGGGATTGGGGGGGCCGATTTCTTGCGGCTGTCTAACAGTAGCCACCTGAAGCGAAGAAATCGGCGGATTAGAATCACAAACTCTTGGCGAAAAGAATTGAAACTTCTTCCTGTTCCTTCTTTCTCCTCACCTTTGCGGCGGCGGTAACGATCTTCGCAACATTGTCCGCATTCATGTACTCCTGATTACCCGACTCCTCGTAAATGCTATGCAGCAAATCGATCTTCTCGGTTCGGTTTAAGCCGCGGTTATTTTTTATTTCTTCGATTAGTTGGCCTTGGCGTTTGTTGAATTCTTTGTCGGCTCTTGTGGGAGCGCTGCGGCAATAGGGAGTTAGAATTGCGTTGCGGTGAAAGCGGCCTCGTAACAAACAGAATTGACGCATTTTCATGTTCTCACCTCTTCCCCCGTGCCATTTTATTCCACGAGTATCGGATCGCCTTCCTCTTGTACTTGTGTCGTATGAGGTGTTCGAGGCCGGCCCTTTCGAGGCTCAACATGATCGACCTCACGCGCAGCGGGTTCCCGTTGAAATGCATCCTCCCGTCTGACAGCTTCTCGAATATAATGCTGGACCTTTCCGGGTCCTCCCCTCCCTCGGGCCCCAGCAGGAGCTGCCTCAGTATCCTCCTTTGCTTCGACTGGAGGGACTTGTTGCTATCCCCGAGCGCTTCCATGAGTAAACTGGCGTTCTGGGCGAACGACCAGTGATCCCTGTTGGAGTACATCATCTCGATGTAAGGGGACGGACCGGAGTCGGGGAAGATTTCGTCGAGGGCGTTACGCTTGACTTGGATTCCTGATTGCCGAGAGACGGACCAGAGGATTTTAGGGATCGTCGCGGACGAGCGGGTGTTCTGTGAGCGAGCGAAGAGTAGAGTGGTGGAGTTAGATTCAGAGGGGGGGGGGGTATGAATGAATACGTGTCTCACCTCTTGCTCCAAACACTTCCCCAAATTCCTCGCCACAAGACTCCTCAAAAAGTCCCCTTTATGATTTCTGTTAGGGTCGTTGAGTCCCTCTTTCCCCTCCTTCACCCCTTCCTTCTCCACCGTCTCTTCGAATCCCAGTTTCTCCCTCCTTTCCTTCCTTTCCTTCGCCCAGTTCCCTCCCGTCCTCTTCCCGAACCCGACACAAATATCCGCCAACTGATACGCCTTCCCCTCATTAAGTATCCTCCCACAATCCTCATCTACGGCCGTAAAAAATCTACCCTCACCAACAGGCCTATCCATCCTAGACATCGCCCAAGCGACCTTCGCTACATCCTCGACGTCGCTGTTGAAGACGTACTCCCTTCCCATGCTCTCGACTGCCTCGAGAAAAAACTGGCAGGAAGGACCGCCGAGACGACCGAGGGACTGGGATATTATACCTACGTGCCAGGTGTTGAGCCATGTGAATCCGTGCTTGTTGATGGTGTAGCGGAGGTCTTGGAGGAGGATTTTGTAGGGGGCGGAGGATTTTAGGGTGGAGCGGAGGGGGGGGGGGAAGAGGGAGAGGTGGGAGAGGTAGGCGGCGAGGTTGCCGCCGAGGAATTTAGAGCGGTAAGCGAGGTAGAAGTCGAGGGTGGGTTGGAGGGAGGCTTTGGATTTGGAGGAGGATTGGGATCTGGGGAGGGAGGGGGGTGTAGGGGGTGAGGTTAGAACAGGGGGACTCGTGACGAGGTGACGAATGAAAACGAACGAAAGGAACGAAAGCGAACGAAAACGAACGAAAACGAACGAAAACGAACAAATACTCACTTAATTTTGTCCAGGGCTTCTTGCACATTCGTCCAATCGCTGCTCAGGTTGTAATCCTTCCTCCCGCTCAAGTCCACCGGCGGAGTCCCCTCCACGGTGTACTCTACGTTGTACTGGTCGTACTCGCTTCCCATCTCTCTGGAGGCGAGCTTCAAGAGGGTGGTGCGATGGGTGGGGGATGTTAGGCCTCCTGACTTGAGGTTTTTGCCGAGGGTTTTGTAAGTCCAGATCTGCTCGGAGTCGTAGACGGAGACGCAGAGGCTGGTGAGGGATTTCATGGTGCTGTCGAGAGATTTTCGAAGCGAGGCGGGGATAACTTCGTCGTTTTTCTTGAGCTCTTCTCGAGCCCTCAAGATTTTCCACCGAGAGTACAGCAGGCCTTCCACGGTCTAAAGCGAGGAGCGAAGCGAAGTGAAGCGAAGAATTAGAATAAAGTGGCGTTGATAATGAGCGGCCTAAATGATCGCGGAGCTTCACGACGACTTGGAACGAATCGACCCAAGACATCTTCCGCGACCATTCTTTCTCACCTCCTGCGTCTCTCTACACGGCACAGTTCCAATTTCGCTCGTCACGAAATAATAACCGAGGTAGGCAGGGTCCGTCTCCGACGCCTCCAGAGACGTCGTCGTCAGTATTGTTGAGGAGGAGGCTTGTATCGTTGTGTCGCTCGATGAGGCTCTGATTTGGGTAAGATTTATTATGCTATTATTTTGTCTGGGGCGCCCACATTGGGGATGAAGCATTGGGGATGAAGGGTTAGAGAAGAAACGCTGTTGCTGTCGCTGCTGACGTTCGGATCAGTTATCACTTTATCAGTATTGATCAATTTGTATTGAGTATCAATAGCTATACAGATAGATCGATTGCTACAGCGATTGATCTATCGATCGCTGTAGCATTAGTGCTGTAGGTGCGCAACGTCTATTGCCGGGACGCACCTTGGATTTGATAAATGAGTTATTAGAGGTTCTATTGTACGTATTATTGGACTATTTAAAGATATTCGTGACGTAACTATACTATTATGGATGACATGTCGTCTAGATATTGATTTAAGTAGCTGTAACATGTTAAAAACATGTCTGTAAATATAGTGCAAGTGGGCAGTAATATTTATTTGTGGCAAAATTGCTGCAAAATAATAATAATTCAGTCCACCAATTATTGTTCGTTATTTCGTTCTACTTCACATTTGTATAAATTATTACGATCTTATATAAAAGTTATAGTGGTATTCTTTGATTCGATAAAATAATATTTAATTTCGCTTGCTATTTAAGGAAATATTTACCCTTTACCAAGTCTCGTTTATGAGCGAGCGATAACCGAGCACAATAGGAATCAAGTCGGATACACTGTTAGGACACTGTTAGGACCCTTATTTGATACTTCTGTGTGGCCTTCTGTGTGGCAACAGAGTAGTAGTAGTAGTAGTAGTAGAAGTAGAAGTAGTAGTAGAAGTAGTAGGCGTCCCTAATAATCTCTATAATAATCTCTATGGCGTCTGCGCATGCAAGCATGAATGGCAGCTCAATATTGGACGATAATGTTCCACTATCTGACCCTTGGATAACACGTAAATCTCGCCGTCCTCCTCCCCCATCCGTGGTCACTGGTCACCTAACTTCTCGTCAAGAGCTCAGAACGAGGCGTAATACTGTTACATTTATTCTACAGTTAGGCGAAGCTCTGTGTTTGTAAGTAGTACGCAAAGAGTACGCAAGCGAGCGAGCGAGCGCTGCAACCCGAAAAGGCTGCACTAAAATCATCTCATATCATCTCACAACCCATCTCACAACCCATCTCATCTAATCTCAAACCCTCTTCATAACCCCACCAGGCCTCGTCAAACGGTTTCAACATCAATAATATTCTTCCACCGTTTCTTCTCCCGCCAGTCCTTCGCGACCCACTCCCGTTACGACGTGAGCGTCGCCTGCACCTTCCTAGCCTCCAAAGTCGACGAGACTCCTAGAAAAGTCGCCAGCGTAGGTAAGGTTTGAAGAAGAACGAATGTAATCAATTATACCCGCGTCAGAATTCTGTGCCCACAATAACAATGCCTGTATCTAACGAGTACGAAACCCCCCCCAAACCCTTCCCTTAAACATACACACACACACGTCCAACGCCTTTAGTTCTGCAATCCCACATGCTCCTAGAACGCATAAACAACTCAACGTCTTCTGTAATAACGTCCGAGGCCGCTCCGGCGACTTTGGATTTGAAGAGCGAGGAATTTTTAGAACTCAAGGTGGGGGCGGGGGGTCGGAAGAACGAAAAGAGAGAGAGAGAGTTTTTAAGAACCAGCACACGTTTAGTTTTTGATCTAACGACGAACGTTCAACCCCCTCTTCCCCCCCCCCCTCTCTTCCCCCCCCCCTCCAGGACCGTATATTAATCCTGGAGCGCGTCGTCCTCCAGACTCTTTCCTTCGATTTAACCGTCTCCCACGCCTACAAGCCTTTCTGTGACTTGATGTCCCTCCTTAAGTCGAAGTACACGAGCGGAGGTTTCGTTACTAAAGGGGGGGAGAATGTTGGACAGCAGGTTCTAGCCCAAATTGGGGTAGGGGTTATGAATGATAGTTATGGGGGGAGGGTTTGGTTGGGTTTGAGGGGGGAGGAGATTGCGAAGTGCGCGGTAATGGCTGCGGTTGTGGTTAAGGAGGTGGAGGTTAAGGGGGGGGGGAGCTGGTTGGAGGTGCTGGATTTAGAGAGGGAGGTTTGGGAGGAATTCGTGGAGGAGTTTAATGAGATGGCGGAGTGCGGGGTGGAGGAGGAGGGGGAGGAGGGAGGGGGGAAAGAAGGAAACTTGTGAATGTCAAAAATTATAGATTTTATTTTAATGCATGTGAGTAGGGTGGTAGGGTGGTAAGGTGGCTTGGTCATTGTGGTGGTTTGAAGACCAACCCCACTAGAGCTTCTGCCGGTGACAACTTCGGAACTTCTGCGTAGTCAGGCAACGGCCCAGTATTGGTCAAGTCGAGCGCGCTGTAGAAACTAACGGCAAGTACGAAGCCCGATATCGCGAAGAGGACGTAGGCAGTGTTGAGGGCACCTTGGCCGAGGACTCGGGTTCCTCGGGATTTCTTAGGGTCATCGGGAATGCCTGGTGGGTGGTGGCGCTGATTAGTTTGAAACAACTACTAGATCTATTCTGCATGTCGTCGTCGTCTCGTCTCATCTCCTCACCTATGGTTATTGAATCCTTCCCGGTGCCGAACTGTTGGCCGTTGGCGATTCGAGTCCAAAATTCGTACGTTGCCCTGTGCGGCGGGGAGTGACGGGGTCAGGAGCAACGAGCGGGTCAGAAACAGTTTTTGAGCACTTGCGGGTATCGAGTGCAGGGAGTGAATGACGTAGCGAAGAGACCGAGAACCCCCACGTGAATATATTATATATTTTTCCTCTTCCTCCTTCTCCCCAACCTTCACACCCCCTGTCGAGTCGAGGACCGAGCAGGCAAAAAACGCTTACCATGCAAAGGGAACCAGGCAAACCACCGTCAACGCGATTATAGTGGGCGGGCTCAACCCAACGGGCTCAAAAGTCGCCGCCGTCGTGACGTCGAGGGGGAGCTCTGACAGGGGACTAGTAAAGAGGGAATGAGCTGGAGTCAAACATTTTGAGAAGGGCAGATAATTGGAGTGGAGCGGGCTTCGGGTGGAGGGACGGGGCCGTGACGAGTGGAATGTGGTTAGGAAAGCGCACTTGCCAGCGTCTCTCATGTCGCGTCCGTGCGATGAAGAATTGATTGAGTGGGTTTTTGCCTCTCTACAAAAGCCTGGTTTCAAAAATTAGGTAGCCAAAAATCATCTGCAAAATTTTCAGAGTTATTCATAAAACTGCGGCGAATGTTTCATCCTGCCAGAAGTGACTCGATGGGACTTCTTAATCCGGATCCCTCCTATAGGCGCGCAAGCGAGCAATAGTGTATCCCCCTCGGTTAGTATGGGTAATCGCTCTGTTTTTGCTCCGGCTGGGGTTGCATTTTTTTTGTTTCTTTTTTCACTTCCTGATAAGTCAAAGCAAAGACCACAACGAAAAAGGAAAGAAACAGACAACAAACAAGATTATTCTTTTCATTCATAAATTTTGCGTAGCGTTCTTAGCCTTTTATCGTGAACTTTGTGAACTCCTTTGCGGGATCGTACTGCTCCCACCTGCTGGCCGGGAAGATGTGCTTGTTCCTGTCGTACCACTTCCTGTCTACGATCTTTCCTGGGTGGCTCTCGTCCTTCTCCACTCTGCTGTCGACTGCTCCGATTCTGATGTCGTCGTGCACGTCGAAGCTGAAGAGCGGCCCCGACTTTCCCCTCGCCTTGGTGGTAATCAGGTCGTAGAAGGTGATGTCGCAGGGGAGCATGATGTCCTCCTTGACGTACATGAGGTCCTCGGCGACTCCGGCCGCGACCTCCCTGAATTGTGAGCTCAGGTCCAGTCTGTGACGAGCCAAGCGTGTGTTGTGTTGACGGTGTTAGGAAGTGGTGGAGTTGGCAGCGCAACGTCGATATCGAGTAACACATGCTTTCTAAGCTCGTCGCTGTCGCTTCGCTCCTCGCATCGCTCCTCGCACACAACAATCCTACCTGACTAGTTCCAGAAACTCCAAAATAGTGTGACCCTTCTTCACCGTGATTTCTTTCCTGTGCCCGGACCCGTCCCAGTAACTGTAGGTAATTTTTAGCTTCTCCTCCTTAATGGCCTCCTGCTTGGCTATGTATTCCTGCTTCAGCCTGCGCTCCTCCTTCTTCTGCTCGGCCTCTCGGTCCTTGTCCGGCAGAAACGAGGTCTCGACCTCTGGATTCTTCTTCGACTTCTTCTTCACGGGGGAGGGGGAGCCCGCACCATCCTCATCCTCGTCATCCGCTGCGAAACTCAAGCTCAGAATCTTCTTCTTCTTCTTCTTCTTCTGCTTCTTCTTCTTCAGGTCTTCCTTTTCCCTCTCCGCCTCCTCCGCCTCCAGGTCGGCGGACTCCTTCCGTTTATTCTTCTCCTCCATGCGCCTCTTCCACTCATCCGCCGTGACCAGACCAACGACGTCCACAGCTGTGGCGTTCTCCGTCGTCTGCTGGAACTTGTCGTCGATTCTCTTGGCGCCTCGTTTGCTGTCCTGTAGAATTGTTGTGTTTGGTATGAGTCAGTGTGGGAGTCAGAGTGCAAGAACTATATATAACTACCTTAACCTCTCCTCGCCTCTCCTCGCCTCACCTCCTCCATCTTGGCCTTCTTGGCCTCAAAGGCCTCCTGACTCTTCTGCCTCTCCTTCTCGAGCCCTGCGGCGCGCGATCCAGATACCTGGCCCTCGACGGTGCGAATTCCAGTATCCGGACGAGCGAACTTCTTCACGAAATCACCCATGTCTCGAAGAGGGGTCCGAGGCGCAAAACACCACAGATCAAGAAAGTAAAACTACGACGACTACAGCGATCCTGATTTTCGTTACGCAGGAGGATAAATATTATGTCAAATGGGATCGTAAACTTCTAGCTGCTATGAACGCTATGAACAAGATCACAAATTAGAAGATCGCTTTGCCTTCTCAGTCCCATCGAATTTTTCACATTTTCATTAAAAGGTGATAACTCATTAAGCGCGTCGAAATTCCGTTCCAAATTCTTCCACTCCGCTTCTATGAAACAGTGACGGTCGGAAATGGCACTCAGCGGGAGATTGTCCGCCTCCATTGTGGCCAACCCTTCCATTCTTGTGTGTGGAAGACCGCGGCCTCGTCCACGTTCTGCAGTTGGAGGTCTGAGCCTCTCCGATAGCGTGCCCTTCCTTTCCCCCTTCTGTCGTGCCCTTTCTCTACCATAAGGCGCCCGCTATGTACCTCGCGCACCCGCATATCGACCCAAATTCCTGCAGCTTCACCTCCACAAGTTTGTTACGTCTCCTACTGTTCCTCAAGCGGCTGAGGGTGTCATCTTAGTCATTGTGACTCATCCGAACTCCGACTTCAACACTAACCTTCCTCGCACCCTCGCCCACCCGCTGCTCCTTCTCGCACAGATAACAAAATGAACACTATTTACTGCACGGAACCCTCAAAGGAACTCCAGGTCCGAATGGGGACTGAGGGCGCTGCGGCGCTCCCCTCTATGACCGTCATGGTGAGTCTCTCCCCTGACCCCCCCCCCACCCCACCGCCCACTGCCCTAACCTAACCCCCCACCCCCCCTACCCCCTCCCCCCCTCAACAAAAATAGGACCGCTTCGACAAGACCTGCGCTGAGTTTGGTGACCAGCAGGCCCTCCACGAGAAGCAGGATGACGGCACCGGATCCCTTAAGTGGAAGTCCTGGACCTGGAACGAGTACCGCGGCGAGGTCGACAGGTTCGCCAAGTCTCTCATCTCCATCGGATTCGAGGCCCACGACTCTGTGAACATTATCGGATTCAATGCCCCCTCCTGGTTCTTCGCCAACATGGGAGCCATCGCCGCCGGAGGAGTTGCCGCCGGAATTTACACCACCAACCTGCCCGAGGCCTGCAAGTACGTCTCCGAGCACTCTAAGGCCAAGGTCGTCGTTGTCGAGGGCAACAAGCAGCTCTCCAAGTACCTCCAGATCGCCAAGGACCTCAAGAACCTCAAGGCCCTCGTCGTCTACGGAGAGGCCCCCAACCCTGCCCACAAGTGCAGCGTCCCCATCCACTCCTTCGAGGACTTCCTCAAGCTCGGGGACCAGATCCCCGCCTCCAAGCTCGTCGAGAGGAAACAGGCGCAGAAGCCCGGTCACTGCTGCACCCTCATCTACACCTCGGGAACCACCGGAAACCCCAAGGCCGTCATGATCTCGCACGACAACCTGTGCTGGACGAGCTCCGTCATGCTTTCCACCATCGACGCCCTCGGACCCCAGGACTGCCTCATCTCCTACCTGCCCCTCAGTCACATCGCCGCCCAGATGCTCGACTTGCACTGCCCCATGGTCTCCGGATCCCAGGTCTACTTTGCCCAGCCCGACGCCCTCAGGGGAAGTCTCGGCCTCACCCTCAAGGAGGTCAAGCCCACCGTCTTCTTCGGAGTCCCCCGTGTCTGGGAGAAGATCTACGAGAAGATGCAGGAGGTCGCCAAGGTCAACAACAAGTCCTTCGTCAAGAGGAACATCGGAGCCTGGGCCAAGGGCAAGGCCATGTCCAAGAACATGAAGGCCCAGTTCGGCGAGGGCGGAGGAGCCCCCATGACCTTCTTCATCGCCAAGAAGATCCTCGGAAAGATCAGGGCCGCCCTCGGCCTCCAGAGGTGCATCGCGTGCTACACCGGAGCCGCCCCCATTGAGAGGAAGGTCCTCGACTACTTCGCCTCCATCGACATCCCCATCCTCGAGCTCTTCGGACAGTCCGAGTGCACCGGGCCCCACACCGTCAACACCCCTACCGCGTGGAAGATCGGAACCTGCGGAAGGCCCCTCCCCGGAACCGAGTCCAAGATCGATCCCGCCAATGGAGAGATCTGCTACCGCGGCCGCCACATCTTCATGGGCTACATGTACATGGCCGACAAGACCAAGGAGACCATCGACGAGGAGGGCTGGCTCCACTCTGGAGATGTTGGAAAGTTCGACGAGGACGACGACCCCAACGTCGTAAAGCCCTCTGGCTTCATGTCCATCACCGGAAGGATCAAGGAGCTCATCATCACCGCCGGAGGAGAGAACATCCCCCCCGTCATGATCGAGAACGAGTTCAAGATCGCCATGCCTGCCGTCGCCAACTGCATGGTCATCGGAGACAAGAGGAAGTTCCTCACCATCTGCCTCACTTTGTCCGTCGAGATGAACGATGACGGATCGCCCACCAACAAGCTCACTGGACAGGCCCTCGAGACCGCCAAGAGCATCGGCTCCACGGCCACCACCACCGAAGAGGCCAAGTCCTGCGCCAAGTTCGAGCAGTACTTCAACAAGGGAATGGAAACCGCCAACGGACAGACCACTTCCAGGGCCCAGAGGGTCGCCAAGTGGACTCTCCTCAACGGTGACTTCTCTGAATCCACCGGAGAGCTCACTCCTACTCTTAAGCTCAAGAGGTCCGTTGCCGCAACCAACCACTCCGAAGCTATCGAGGCCATGTACAAGTAAATTTCGGTCGAGAACATAAAAGAGAACAAATGCATGGGTTGAGAATGGGGGGAGGAGGGGGGGGTTAGGGTAATGAGGGTGGCGCATGGTTAAGGAAGTTCAGGTCGTTTCTATCGGCTTGTCAGTACGCCGCGCAATAACGAAATAGGGAAAAACGACGGGGTTTTTTAATTTACAAGCGTGAGCGTGTTATTTGCAAATATTATACCTCTGCTTCGTCACCGAGAGGTCGGACAAGTGTCCATGTCATGCCCGTTAACTTGTCAAAAACGCACTCAAAGTCACTGTGATTTTTACCAAACCCAAGTCCACAAACACCATTTACCAGGGCAACGGGCTCCCCAGCAAGGCCGGTATTCTCATCGAAACCGCCAGCGAACACGAGCTGCGGTCGCTCCATTCTAGCGAAAGCATGTCGTGATTTATCTTCGTATTTCACTAAGTAGTGATACGTCTGCAAATAGCTCGTCTTCCAATTAACTCCGTCAACGCTGAACTTGTAGTGCGCCTGTCTCAAACCAGAAGGACACATGCCGTGCGTGAGGATGTGAAACCCGCGCTTATCCAACCAGAGGAAAGGGTCCTCGTCCACCCCGGCCCAGCACACTGGATGAAGAGGGTCCCAATCCTTGGGGGTGACAGGGTCAGGAGAAGTAAGCTCGAAAGGCTGATCCCATGCAGCGCTTTTGGCGAGACCAACCATGGCGCCAGTGTCGTGGGTAGGGTCGCCACAGCTGTCAGCCTGGAAGGCCAGGTAGACGGATCCGTCAGGCATGAAGTGCGGGGATGGATTAGTGTGACCGTTGCAAAGATAGGTTGAGTTGTTACTGAACATCACAGCCTGCGGCTTCGACCACGGCCCATAGATGCTGTCCGCCCTCTGCACGTGTATGGAACTCTCTTGTAAAGTTGAGGAGAGGTGCTGAGAGTCTTCGCGGCAGTCGGGAGGATCAACAGAATCTCCAGCTCCAATCATAAAAAGATAGTACTTGCCATCGTGGGGGCTCTTTCGGATGGTCGGGTTGTGGGAGAAGGCGCCAACGACGGTCTCTTTGTATTCAAAGGGTCCCAGATAAGAGTCAGATTCTGCGCGGATGATGGAGCTAGCCGTCCCCCAAAGTCCAAGTGGGCATTCATTGACGAATTGAGCAACAAGCAGATGATACTTGCCACCCTTTAAAATGATATTACCGCCCCAGCTGGCAAAGGATTCGTTGTGATAGCCAGCTGTTTTGGGCGTAGGTTGAATATCAAGAACGTCGCAATGAGCCCCCTTCCACCCCCGATCGCAAAGGCAGGCAGAGCCTTCAGCAGAGGATTTTCGCAATCTCCGTTCAGCGAACAATCCATCGATGAGGAGCAGCCGCCATTGGCCTTGGTGAGACCAAGTACGATCAGGCAGATGGCCAATTTATACATTTGGACAATCATGACTATCACATACTCCCTCTATCACATACTGGGAATCATCAGTGAAAATATTAACAACCTTGCTGGGAACTTTAGCGTATAGCTAGCGCCATAACAAAAAGGCCTTCTGCTACTATCATTAAACATTACATATTGCTAACCAGGCCTACTTCGTACCTTTGACTAATACCTTCTCAAACTTTAAAAATCCTCCAAATACAGCCGCCGAAGCCATGGCAGAAAAGATGTTCACGGACGCTCTGGCGAAGGGGGGCAAAAAGGCGACGGGGACGACTGGGGTCAATTCAGGGGGGAACATGTTAGCGAAGCTCAAGGCTGGGGCGAAAAAGGTGCGTTGGTAGGACAAAACAGTAACAGTTCTGGGACGAGGACTAACCCCACCTACTATGCAGGTTGTGGTGGCACAGGGTGCTCTTACAGAAGTCAAGAAACAAATGCAAAAACCTACTCTTGTGCGGGCAAAGGACAGAGAGAAGAAGAGGGAGAAGGGGTTGCGAGGGTTCCCGTTCCATTTGGCTTGTGCCAATAACAGGCTCGACTTAGTGAAGTCCTCTTTACTTTCAGACGAGAACTATGACATCAATGAAAGGTTCGGGGAAGTGCAAGAGACTCCTTTAATGTTCGCTTGCTACAATGGGCATCTCAACATCGTCAAGGCCCTGTGCAATTACCCGTGTGATGTGTACGCCACAAGCGCTAACTTGGAGAATTGCATGCATAGCGCATGCGTGACTGGTCGGCTTGACATCGTTGAGTTCTTGACTTCGTGGGTTCGCGAGAAGCCTCTGAAAACCTTTGACGAGCGGGAAGCTATTAGAAAGTATCAGCAGAAGAGACATAGGCACAGGCAGGAGCAGCTTGACGCGGGCATTGCAGAGATAGATATTCAAGAAAGCGACGAAGAGGTGGAGCCAGACTGGGAGGACGATGATGCAGACAAGGCAGAAGAAAGGCTGATCAATCAAGAGAGCAAACATAAGGCAACTCCGATTATGAGGGCGGCTCTCAAGGGTCACCTGGACGTGGTCAATCTTTTGCTTGAACGAGGGGCTGACGTTTCTGTTGAAGACCACCACAAGGACACCGCGCTTACCATCGCCATCGCAAAGCGGCACGTCGATGTTGGGGTATCGCTTATCTCTGCTGGGGCAGACAAGGACCATAAGAACAAATTTGGATGGACGCCGTTGATGCTTGCGGCTGGGAACGGGGACAAAACGACGGTCCAGACTCTGATCATGAGGGGCTGCAACGTCAATATAGACACACCGGCTGGAATGACAGCTTTAGTGGTGGCAAAGGCAAGGGGAGCTGAAGACGTCGTTGAGGTGCTGAAGGCTGCCGGGGCTCTTGAGAAGAAGGAACTCGCCGAGGCCAAGATTCGGTGGGCGAAGGAGGAAGAGGAGAGACGGAATAGGCCAGTTACCGCAGAAGATCGGCCGACGACCAGCGAGCAAAGAAGGCGCGAACAAGGTAAAATCAGGGTCCTTTAGTTCTATCTACTAATCTTTCTTTTTAACTTTGTGGCGAAGTCTGCGAACCGGGACCCGGGCGGGGAATAATGCAACAACTCTATGTCGAGCGCCTCGTTCTTGAAGATTAGACATGCACGTTCAATGGCGTCTAGAATCCAAGTCATATTATTCCCGAAAGCTGTGACGAGCGTAGCGAGTCGCAAGAGGTTTGGATTAACGAGTTAGAATAATCGTGATTCTCAGTTCTTGGTCGCTTTGCTGCCGTGGGTTCTCGCTTCGCTCGGCCGCTCACCTCCCCCCCCAAGCAAAGTCAAAACGACTCGGATACGCACACCTCTCTCCCTCTGTAGCTTCAAAGCAGCTGCAAGCGTTGCCTCATACATGCCGTCCAGTACCAGAGTCGAAAATAATTTCCAATCGGAAGAGCTCGTGTCCTTGGCGTAGGCAACGGGAATGGCCGACGCGAAAACTTGGCAAACCTTTTTGCCCGTAGCCTTGACCTCTGTGTTCCAGTGAATACCAACCTGGACGCTCTGACGAATATCTTCGCACAGGGCTTCATCGCCATTTAAGCGCTCAGTCAGCTCGGCCATCTTCCCGGGGGGAGGCCAAGCGTATCCATTTCGGATTGTATAGTAATTGTTGGCTTCGTGGGGAGACGATTAGGGGAGGGAGGGAGCGGAGACGCAAGTTAGGGCGGTGGGCGGTGGTTGTAGGGTGGGGTGAGGAGGGGTCAGGGGAGAGACTCACCATAACGGTCAATTAGGTCGTCGACTAGACTCAATGTGTTGATCTGGCTGTTGCGCCCGCACTGCCCTCGTCCATCATACACAAGGTAGTTGCGATAGAGAGTTGCCGCCGGGCAGGACAATGCACATGCCGGTCCTTGTGTCCTGTCCCTCTCATAAATTGTTATTCCCTTGTCGGGAGTGACGGACGGGCCCACCATTTCTAAGCAATTTAATTGCGATGCGGCTTGTATGAGGGTCGTTGAAGATTCTGCAGCAAACTTTGTGTGAAAAGAACGCACGTCACCGTGTGTGTTGGCGAAGGTGATGCCCCCCATAGAGGTCGTTGTTTGGGCGACCTGTGTGCTCTCCCTGAGCTGCTTGCTGGATAAGATATCAAAGTTTCCCAAATGATAACGTGTCCCACTTGGACAACATAATGTTTCTTCACCAGACCCGTCCTCTACTGGCTCAACTGAGAATCGGCTGGTAATCTCTGATGGGGTTGCTTCGCTCTCGGTGAACCCAAATGCGTCTTTGAACCACGTCATTTGGTGCTGATATGAGGGAGGGAGCGAGGAGGCGGAGTGTGGTTGGGGTTGAGGTTGGTGATTTGAGGGCGGAGGTGCGACGCGGAAACTAAAAAAAGTGCCAGGGAGAAACCGGGGTGAAATTCTGGATCGTGGATCCCAATTTTATGATTGAGTTGAGTTGTATCAACTATCGACGGGTTTTTTTATTATAATATATATAATCGTGTTCTCGTAGATTATAGCTGTGACTTCTTCGTTGATGGGATCTCAAACTTCGGCAAAGGACCTTTCTGAGGTGCAACAAGATCCGATGAAAAAGGGGGCAATATCAGAGGGAGACAGCGCTGTGTAAGTTGGGAGGGGAGGGCGGGACGAAGGGCCGACACGGTGAAGAAATAGTAGGTCGCGAGGGCTGGATCCTGTTCGGCTCGCGGCCTGTAGCGTAGGTAGTTTTCCTGTCGCCATCGTCCAGTTCTGAACGCAGTTCAGTCACACACAGAAATTTACCGTTTACCTTTTCAATTAGCCAAGGTCTAACCCTCGTCTCCCATTCGCGAAATCGTTGTGCGCAGTGATGTGTCAAGGAAGCTTTCGGAGACAATTGCGGGCTTGAGGCGGACCTCTGACCAGATATCCAAAACCAAAAGCAACGTGCAGAGCGCAATAACTGCGTCTCAAAGTCTAGAAAACAAATGGCAGAAGTTCCAGGCAGATTTCGATAAAATTCTAAACAATGCTATCGGTCAGATCGCAAAGGGGATGGGCGTTGGCGTTCCTGATGCTGCGGCGGCCGACGAAGGTGAAGGCATGACAACTGAGAAGAAATTCGAGGTGTTGGGGAACGACTGCAGCATGAAGAGTCTGGCGAGACGCTTGCGGGGTGAAAAATATAAGAACGTCGTGATTTTGATGGGAGCCGGGTGCTCCGTGTCTACTGGGATTCCTGACTTTCGCACCAAGGGCACCGGGCTCTACTCCCAGGTTGAGAAGTACAACCTGCCCTATGCAGAGGCTATTTTCGATCTCCACTACTTTAATGAGGTTGACAAGACACCCTTTCACAAGATAGCAAAGGAAATGTACCCCGATCCGGAAAAGTTCAAGCCCACATTGACGCACAAGTTCATCAAGCTGCTGCAGGACAAGGGCATGTTGTTGAGGTGCTACACGCAAAACATAGACGGTTTGGAGAGGTTGGCCGGGGTTCACGAGGACAAGTTGGTGGAGGCTCACGGCTCATTTTTAGGGGACGGACTGTGCGGGCTTTGCAAAGCTCCTTGCGACAAGGACAAGCTCAGGGACGTTTTGCTCAACGGAGAAAAGAACGGTTACTCTGGATTGAAATGCGAGGAATGCGACAAAGGCTTTTGCAAGCCCCCCATCGTATTCTTCGGAGAGAACCTACCTGCTCGCTTTGGGCAAAACTACAAGGCGGACATGCAGGGTTGCGACCTGTGCATCGTCATGGGAACGAGCTTGAAGGTTGCGCCCTTTTCGAACCTTGTAAATTTAGTGCCTGATGATGTCCCACGAATGCTCGTCAACAGGGAGCTCGTTGGAGACTTTTGGGACGAGGAGCAAGAGAAGGAGAAGGGGAAGGGGGGAGGGGTGAACTATCGTGATGTCGTTGAGCTAGGGGATTGCGACGATACAATCGAGGCGTTCTGCAAATTACTCGGCTACCATGATGAAATTGGTGTTGGCGTTGGGTCGGGGAAATCTGGGGGGTCGGGGAAGCAGAAGGCTAGGGGCAAAAGCATGAAGGCAAAGGTATCGGGTTTGCTAAATAGAAAGGCAAGCGGGAGACGAGTGTCTTTGAATATTTAATGGTTTTGTTCTTTGTTTGATGCTGTATGCGTGGCTTATTTTGCATCATTTCGATTTGTGTTTTTACTTGAAGAAAAGAATAATTGCTGTGGTGTTATCAGCATCGCATTGGTTTTTCCTCCAGAACTCTGAGTCGGTAGCAGACTCAACGAAGCCTTTCACGACCCTCTTTCGCACCTTCTCCTTGTTGTCGTCCCCTTTGCCGTAGTCGTCCTGGGCGTCGTCCAGCTGAGGAGCGAAGAGTTTGAGGAGTGAAGGGGTTGAGGAGCGAAGCGACGAGTTAGAATGATGAATAACCAACCTGCGTTGTCGTTGTTGACTTCTTGCTGTCACACACCTCTTGCTTCAGCACCTTGGGCACCTGCTCGTCAGTTAAGCCGTCCCAGATTCCGTCAGAGGCGACCACGAAATACTGCCAGTCGTCCTCGATCATGACCTCGCGGATGGGGTCGCAGGTATGGATTATGCTGCCGGGTATGCCTCCAGCGACGGGAAGCTTGGCCTGGAAGTCGCCAAAGGCCCTGGTCACGAGGAGGCCTCCGGGGTAAACTCGCGGCTTTCCGAGCGGCTTGTCGACCATTTTTGTGCAGCAGAATGGGAATGGGGCCGGGGTCTAGAGTAGAGTGGAGGTTGGAATTGAAGGAAGGTTAGGTCAGGGAAAAGCGAGGGGGAAAGAGGTAGGGGCTCACCTTTATCGTTTTCTGTACCAACTCCCCACCAGCCGCCTCTATCCTCGCCACCTCCTCTGGGTCGACCGTGTGGTGCTCCCTGGTGAACTTCTCCAAGCTTTTGTTTGTCCTAATAACAGCAGCAGACGAGTCGCCGCAACTGGCAATGTAAACCTTGTTGCCTTCGATGAGGCACACAGTGGCGGTGGACCCGTCGCCAGGAAACTTGGGCTTGTCTCCCTCTTTCTTGGGTTTGAAGCCCTGTGTTTGGAGCGAGTGGGTGGGTTAGTGGGTGGACGGTGGAGAGGGAGGGAGAGGTGGGGGGCGTAGATACCTTAGCATTCCGGTCATAACGAGCAGTCATCCTGCTCTGGAATTGCTCCTCGCACTCGTCCCACGTCGACATTATCGCCGCCTTCGGGTCCTCGCATAGGTTCTCCTTCTCGAGCAGGTGCTTGTGGAAGTTCTGGAACAAAAACTCTGAACAGGCATCACCACCGTGTCCATCAAAGACGCAGTAAAGGGCCCGCCGAATGCTACGGTCGCCCTTAGTCGACTCGGGGATTAGCTCGTTGAGGTCGTCTATGGCCTTAGCACGGTCTTCCTGGTAATCTGTGCGGCGGAGGGGTGAGAGGAGTGGGAGGGGGGGGGGGGAGAATGGGGTGACATATATAGCAGGCGAAAAGGGTGAGAGTTTGAAGGGAAGGGGGAGGATGTTGGGGGGAAACGTTGCGAGGGAAAGAAGGGGAGGTGGGGATTGAGGTATATTCCGCTAATGACCGATAAGAGCGGGGCGAAAATACGTTCAAAAAGATTCAGTATGTGGGCCAAAAGAGGGCGGGGCCCCAGAGTACTGAGGGCTAACTGCTCCGGTGGGGGGAGAGGGACAGGGGATGGCGGGGGGCGCTTGCGGCACTTACGTCTGCCTCCTATGCTTCTGTGGTTGTACGCATCGAGCGTGATTTCCCCGCCCGGAGCGACAGTAGCCATTTCAACTGCAAGAGTTTTCCTTTTTCAGCGCTGCTCCAGCTTCACCCTGTGGGTTTGGTGAAAATCATCATCTTCAATTCAAGCTTCTGCCTTTTTTGCTGAAAATGACATGATCGGGACTGATGGGGGATGCTACTGCGACTAATTAGCTTCGCGACATTGATAAACGTCGTTTCTTGTTTCTGCATAATCTGTTGTTTCATTAGTAAATTTTGGTCATATTCTTCTTTTGAGACCTCTCAGAGGAATAATTGCTATTCAAAAGGGCAAAAAAGGGATTCTAAAGAGGATTTTTTTTAAATGAGAAAAAGCAATTTTAGACAATAAAAATCTCTCTGAAGTTCTATGATTAACACAGTATTCTAAATATGATCCTTATTTGGTAAAAAGATGTTTTAATCATGAAAATCATGGTCAAATCAATTTTTAAAAAATCAGCAAAGATATAAGTAATGGCCATTTTTTCAATCTAAGGGGCCTTAAAATTATGATCTGACCAAATATATCCACAAAAATATTTCTGTCTTGAAATAAATTTTCATTTTTTGACATGCGGCTGTCGTCCATTTTAGCGTCGGTGCTGGCGGTGGTGCACCCCGTCGCCCCGTTCACTCCCTACATCTCGCCCGCCCGTGTCTCAACTCGCACTGTGGGCCTGAAATTTCATCGCCAGATCACGCTGGCCACGCCGAAAAACCCGGCGCTTACCCAGCCCCTTTTCCTTCCTACGAGCCTTCGCTCCTCCCCAGTCTCCACCCCTGAACCCGACGAGTACAACGCCAAGAATACGCTTTTCCTGATCGTGGGGCAAGCTCTTTTCATCCCTCTTGCCGGGCTGATCTCCTACCTTGTCCCGAAGCTGAGCATCTTCTCCGCGGGCACCCTGACCCCGCTCACTTCTCCGGTCTTTGGATCGGTGGCCGTCTCTGGGGCGCTGTATGTGCTGCCCCTGGGCGCTTTTGTCTTGTTGACGTCTTCCCTCGAGAGGTGAGCCGGTACTTCCTCGCTTTGCTCAGTCACTCGCTCAGGATACATCACATCCTTGCTTCGCTTAGTCCAAACTCGCTCCAAACCCAATCTAACTCATTGACATTATCCCCCGTCCCCCCGCAGCAAGTTCCCTGCTTTGAGGCAGGTGGCGATGGCGACGGAGTCGACGATCCTGTCCCTCCTTGGTTCGAAGCGGCGCCTTCTACAATCTGTATTCTTCGGCTGTCTCCTCGGCGCTGTCGCTGGGCTGGGTGAGGAGTTGCTCTTCCGCGGCTGTATTCAGTCCTCCCTCTCGCTCTACGTCCCCCCTTCCGTCTCTCTTGCCCTTACATCCGCTTTGTTTGGTTTGGGTCATGCCATCACCCCGCTGTACGCTGCGATATCCTTCATCGCTTCACTGTACTTCGGCTGGATCTTCAACTCAACTGGTGACCTAATGATCCCCATCATTGCCCATGGACTTTACGACGCCGTGGCGGTTGTGGCAACTCACTACATAGTGACGGGAAAAACAAGAGAGGAGCGGGATGTGCTTCGCAGCTCTTTTCTCCAGGCTGGCGCGCCCCCCCTTCCGCCCCCACCCACAAATGAAGAAATATAAAATTGATAATAGTAAATTTTCACCCTTCAAATATTCGCCTATTCTTACATTATTTAACAATCACAAGATCAATTTCACCCTCACCCACCCAACTCCTCTCTCAACCTCCTCCTCCTCCTCCTCCTCCTTGACTCCGCTCCATCAAAAGCTGCCGGGCTATTGACTCCTCCTTTCTACTCCGCCCCAACCCTCCCCCTCCCCCCCCTTCCCCTGACCCTCCTCCTCCTCCGCCTCCAAAACTGATGTCCATTGGCAGATCATCGTCATCATCTCCTCCACGACCTCCGTACCTCGAGCTCGCCGCCAGATCCGAGACCGCCAGGCCCCCAATTCCTCCCCTGCGCTCCAAGGTCTCCTCTCCTCCCCCCACCACTACAAAGCTATCATCTCTCCTCGGAGACAACGACCCCGACCCCCTAACGCCCCCCCCCCACCCCCCCTTGCTCCTCCTCAGCTCCATCTTCAAGCCCTTGAGCTCCCCGTGGCTCATCCTCAACTTGTGCTCTAAATCCACGACCTTCCCGCGGTGCTCGACTTCCTCTTCCTGCAGCCGTTCCTCGTGCAACCTCTGCCACTCGGTCTTCTTCCGCAGCAGCACCTTGGCCTCCTCCAGCTCCATCTTAAGTCTCGCGACCTCCTTCTCCTTGTCCCTCGCCCTCGCCTCCTCCTCCTCGATCCGCCCGTTCATTTCCACCATTTCACTACTCAAGGCCTCGCAATCGACCTTAAGGTTCTTCTCCCTTCGCTGCCCGGCCCTCTTCAGCTCCACCTCCTTGCTCAGTTTCACCTCCCCTTCCCTGAGTCTCTTCTCCAGGTCCTCCTTCTCCACCTCCGCCGCCCTCTCCCTCTCCTCTGCCCCTTCTCTCAGTCTCTTCTGCTCGCTGCACTCCTTCCCCAAATTCTCAAGCTTCACACCGAACCCATCGCACTTCACCTTGAAAGTCCTGTTCACGTGCTCGAGTTCCAGCTTTTCCTGGCTCCATTTCCTTGCGTCGCCCTCGAGTTCTGCGACTCTTAGTCCGTAGTCGACTTCCACCGCCTCCAGTCGAGCCTTAAGCTCCTTCACGCTCCTCTCCGAGTCCTGCGCGGTTATCGCCGCCATCCGCAACTCTCCCTGAGTCAAGACAAGCTTGCTCCGAGTGGCCTCCAAAGCCTGTCTACTGCCGCTCAACTCGGCCTTGAGCGCCTGCTCCTCAAGCCTGCGCTCTTTCTCCTTGTTCTCGAACTCCCCCCGCCCCACCTCTATCTCCCCACTGAGCCTCTTGACCTCCTTCTCCAACCCCCCCCTCTCCCCCTCGACCCGCCCAAGCGCCGCCTCCATCCTCGCCACCTCCCCTCCAAGCCTTTCGATCTCCTCCTTTTCGTACTGGAGAATCTTCTTCGATCCCTCCAGCTCCTTTTCTAACTTCGCCACCGCCCTCGCCTTCTCGTCCCCCAATCTCTTCGCTTCCGCATCGAGCCTTCCAATCTCCTCCTCTAGTCGCTCCTTCTCCCAGCCCCATTCCTCCTTCTCCTTCTCCCAATTTCGTAGCTCCCCGTCCAGCCTCCTCACGTCCTCAGCCTTCTTCTCCCTCTCTCGATCCGCACCCCTTGTCCTGCCTTGCTCTTCGGCCAATCTTTTCACCAGCTCCTCCACCTCCTCTCCCAACCGCCTCACTTCTCCCTTCATCTCATCCCTCTCCGCCACTACAAGTTCCATGTTCTCGATTTTCCCCATCAGCCGTTCCACCTTGCCCATTAGACCCGCATTCTCCCTCCCCAGTTTCTCCTGCGCGACCTTGAGCTTAGCCAAGACGGCCTTGTGCGTTATCGCCATTTCGCTGACGAAGTTATCCTTTCCGGCCACCTCATCCTTCAATCCGTTCACCTCGCCGCCGAGGGTCATGGCCTCCTTCTCCAGCTCGACGCACTTCTCATTCGCCAATCGCACTTCCCCCCGGAGCTTCTCCACCTGCGAGCTCTTGAAAGAATTGTCGTCGACGAGTCTGCTCTGCTCCAACATCAGGCTCTCCACCTGACCGCTAAGCGAGCCGATTTCAGATTGCAGCTTGTTGCGTTCCTCGGTCTCGGCTTCAAGCTTCTTCTTCAGCCCACTAGAAGTCTCCTTCAGAATCTCGTGTTCGCTGCCCAGCCGCTCTCGTTCTCCTTTCAAAGTATCCACCGCCCTTCCACCATCTTCTAGTTCCTTCTCAAGAGCGGCGACCCTCTCCACGCTCTCGGCCAATCTGCTCTGTAGGGAACTCCTCTCCACCTCAGCGCTTCTCAACTCCGCCCGCAGACCCTCCGTCTCCCTCGAAGAGGCTTTCCCCAGCTTTAATTTCAGATCCTGCTCAATGCCTATGGCCCTGGCCCTCTCATGCGCATTTTCTGCTTCCACTGCTCTCACTCTGCTTTCCAGCGCGTCGTTCTTGTTGATCAAGGTCTCGTTCAAGTGCTCCTTTTCGGTGAGCAGCTGTGACGTCGAAGATAGCTTTGTCTTGCAAACTGAAAGGGCAGATTCTAATTCGAAGGCAGTCGTCTTGGCTGAATTCAATTCAAACGCTAAAGCGCTTATCGATGCTTGTTCTTGTTCTTGTTTTTGCCTTTCTTTTTGTGATGTTGTTGTTGATGACGATGCTGTCGTTGTTGTCCTCCCTCCTCCTCCTTCTCCTGCTGCTGTTCCAGTTGCTTTTGTGGCGCTGAGCTGTCTAGCGAGCTGAAAATCAACCAGTGTAAGAAAATAGGCAAAGCGAGGACTCTAGCTCGGCTCAGATCTAGCTTCGCCGTCAGCCCTGCCCCACCCTGCCTGGCCTGATCCCTTTCTCACCTCACCTCTTCCCTCTCGTCGATGGCGACCCCCAACTCCCCCTCTACTCTCTGTACCTTTCCCTTCAGCTCCTCGTTTTCTCCCTCGATCCTCTTGAGTCTATCCCCCCAGCCTTCCTTCTCTAGCTCCTCGATTCTTCCCATCAGCGTATCGACGTCAATACTGTTGTTGAGCGCGTCGTCCTCGCTCCTGGCAGCAACGATGGCAACATTGGCTGCTGCAAGCGCCGCGTTCTGCCACTTTTCTGCCTCGAGTCTTATCCGTGACAGCTCCTCGATGTCAATCCGGGGGCCACTTTCGCCGCCCTCCTCTTCCTCCGGGGGGGGGGGAGGAGGTTCGTCAAAACTGACATTCATGGAGTTAGTTAAAGTCACCGCCTCCAACTCATCCTCCAAAATCCTGACCCTGTCCCTCAGCTCTCCTACTTCCTGGTTTCGCCCTGCCAGTTCCACCCGAACTTTGAGGACTTCCTCGTCTTCGGCCTCGCTGAGCAAGCGCTTCTCCAAAGCCTCAATTTTATCTTTCGCCATCTTGGCCCTCCTAGAAAGTTCTGCATTGACTTTTTGTAGTCTCTCTCGCTCCCTCTCGCTCTCTTGCTCAAGCTGAAAGGGGCTCTTCTCGGCCCGTCTCTTCACGGGGCTCGAGTAGACAGCCGACGCCTTGCTGGCACTGGCCTCAAGCTCGCTCTCCAATACGTCCCTGACCCCTTCGAGAACCCCAACCTTGTCTCTCAGCTTTCTCACTCGGTCTTGCTCCTCCTTCAGCTCGTCTCCCTGCTCCAAGAGGCGACCCTCAGACCTTGACAACCTGTTTCTGACGGTCTCCGCCTCAGCATTTGCAGTGCTGACCATATTTTGCAAGCCCTCTATCTGGGCCTCCAGCCTCGAATTTCGATCATCGAGGACTTGACTGCTGCCAGCGTGTCCACCCTTGAGGGCATCCACCTCGCCGGCGAGCGTTTCGAGGTGAAGTTTCATGACCTGCTCCCGCTCGTCGTGCTCCTTCACTGCAGCCTCCAGCGTGCCGTTCAGCTCTTCATTCATGCTGACAATCAAAATCAACTGCTGTTCGAGCGTCTCCTTCTCTCTCAAGAGCCTAGCCTCGCGCTCGCTGACTTCGTCGTCGGCCCAGGGCGCCTGGGTAACCTGGGTGTTCGTGACAGGAGGGGAAGGCGGTTGAACGACCAGATCCTGCATAGACGACTCGACACTTCCCACCGGAGTAGATGGCGAGGTCGCAGTTGTCGGAGTCGTGCTCGCTACTGGTCCAGTCTCCTTAACAGGCTGAAGCGAGGGGGCGGACGTCACAGAGGTCGTTGGAACCACGTGCCTCCGCTCTGGAGTGGCCGCCTTGCGTCCGACCCCCATTACCAAGGAGGCTTCGGTACTTTTTCTAGCCAGGTCCTCCGTGCGCTTAGCTTTCGGGGGCGCAGGAGAAGCCTCCACATCCTTGCGTGAAATATCTTTTTCTTCGCTCTTTCGCTCTTTCTGTTGCTGCACTAGCTTCGTGACAGAACCCAAGCCAGAGCCGGAGACAGAAGAGGCGGCAGGATTGCTAGCACGCCGCTCCTTGTCTTTGGTTATCCGGCTGGGCGTGACCGCACCCCCTAGGAGGTTCGGGACCAAGGGCGCTGGAGAAGTTAGGCCACCGCCACCCAACTTGGATCGCTGCGGCTTGGAACCGCCAGCCCCAGTTTTGACCTTCCCGACTTTTTCGCCATCCTTCTCTTCCATTGATCGAGGGGAGGGTGTGGACTGATGAACCGGGTTGGCCTTGACCGGATTGGGACTGTTGTTGGAGTTGCTCCTTGTCTCCTCTGCCTCAAGAACGGAGGCAAGATTTGTATTGGTCTTGGTGGCTACCCTGTTGTTGGTAGCAGTAGTGGTGGTCGTAATTCCACTCTCTACACGGTGGCGACCTCCTTCCTCCTCCATACCTTGGCCTTGATTGGAGTGAGGAGGGTCAGCAGGAAGATCCGTGTCTCCCCCTTTCTCCTCCTCCTTCTCCACCACCTCCGCCTCCTTCTGGGCGGGCCTTTTATTTGTTTTAATCGTCAACACAGTCGCTTCAATGGCGAGGATCCATTGGCTGCGTTCCGCCTCGCTATCGGACCAGAGCTGCCTGATATTCGAAGGCTGTTTGCTCTTGAACGGCGATTTCACCCCTTTCGGGAAGCCAAACTTGAGCGCCCCTCCGAACTTGTCTCCGAGGGCACTCTTCTTGCCTGACTTGAGGTTGAACATAATGGAGAGGAATTCGGAATATTCAATCTCGCCACTCCCATCCTCGTCAACCTCATCAACAATCTGCTGCAGCTCCTCTTCGCTGGACACCTTGGAACCAAGTTTCTCCAACAAAGCGCCAACCTCCTTCACATCAATGCTTCCACTGCCGTCGTCATCCACCGACGCAAATAGGGCTTCGTACTGTTCAAGTTCTTCCCTTGAAAACTGCGAAGAGCGGAAGAGAGGTGGTAAAACGGAAAGGGTTAGGAACGTTGAGCAGTGTCGACAGCAAGTGTGCGCCACAGGCAGCGCCTCACCTTGTCCTCGAGTTTGGCAAGAGAATCACCAGCCTCATCGGCTATCACGATCTGGAAGCAAAACTTGTCCGCGTGGTTGGGGTTAGAGACCGTCGAGACCGAAGTGCTATCCGTGACTGCGATGACGTTCAAAGGGTTGGCACTAGGATCGCGGACCATGGCCTTGGGTGAATCGAAGTACGAGAGGGAGGCCTGGTGGCGGTCCTGGTCGGCCCAGGAAAGAACGAAGTAGCGCTTTTTCCAGTTCGTGCGCCCGACAAGACCTCTTCGCAGCAGCCCACTGCCCTTCTTGTACAGGTATCCGGAAAGAACCTGATCATCAGACATGTTTAAGGCGGATGTATTCGTTGGAATTCGGGGGGAAGGTTGAAAAGGAGGCTTTGAAGTTCAGTTCCGGAATCGTTTCGGTCTGTTAGCACCCCCGTTTATAGTAGGTGCAGCTAAGATATTTTTTCGTTTTTTGCGTCCAGCTCGTGCAGTATTTGTCAAGGCAAACTCTTGCTCCCCTAGCCCCCTCAAGCCCCCTCAGCAGTGAAAATCCCAAATCCCTTAGAGGGGCTCTGATAACTGTGGAGCCACCCCGGGCTGACTTGTAGTAGCTAATAGCTCAAAGAAGACTCTGACTCACTCTAGAAATCCCAAGCGGGCCTGAGATAAGAGGACGATCTGTTAGGAAATAACCCCAACTTCTCCTCCGATACAGTTGCGAGGAACACTCGAGATGGAATACGACAGTGACGACTCCTCTCCGGAGCCGACCCTTCACCTGAACATGAGGCAGATCAATAGAGCGACCCAGCCCCCTCGCCCGAAAACGCTAGCGGAAATTGCCCCTAATTTTGCCCTTTCTGCTAAGGGCATTGGGCCGAGGCCGAAGACAACACCAGCACCCTCCATGACAGAAGCGGGCGCGTACACGATAGACCCGGCCAGCGAGAAGCTCGCAGCGTCTCGTGACAAGCGTAGGCGTTCGTCTATCCATCGCTCCGGCTCGATGGCATCATTGGCCACTGCACCTGCTCAGCAGATCGGCGCCCTCCCCATCCCTCTTAACAAGAGGGATACGGCTGCGCTGAAGATGGGCCGTACGCTCATCAACGAGATATCCAACAAGTACGACCAGAATAACACCGACGACCCTATGGCTCACAGCCGCTTCTTCATCGATAGATGGCTCGCCAGCTTCGACACAGAGGCCAAGAAGGTCAACCCCTTCGCCATGGAGATGCTCTCTCGCATGACGACTCTCGAGAACCAAATCAGCCGCTCGATTTCTCCTCTTCTAGGGGGAAGGGTTTCTCCTAGCGACCACATACATACGAACGGCAGGCTGACCACCAACCCACAAAAGCCGCTGGTAGTCCTGGCCTGCCAGGTCCTGGATGCAATGATTGACGAAGGCCCTGGAGAGGAGCTCCCAGTCCTGCAGTGCCTCAGGAAGGCGCTGTATCCCGCACTTTTCATGGACGACAAGGACCCAGAGTTCGACGAGACGACCCCCGTAGAAACGATCCGACAAAGCAGATTCAACGACGAGCTAGGCCCTGACACCTCAAATCCATACAAACCACGCCGCATGTGGTTCGAAAGTGACGCAGAGGAGAAGCTCGCACAGGCCCACAGGCAAATAGAGGAGCTTCAACAAAACAATGACGTCTTACAACACAAACACGACCAGCTTCAGTTCGAGCTTGACGATCGTCTGAAAAGCGAGTCCGAGTACAGGGACAAAATCTCCGATTTGACTATGTCCCTTGACGAGGTCAAGAGGGAAGCTTTGACACACAGTCAACACAAGGAAAGCCTCCGCAACATGCTCGATCAAGAGCAAAATAAGCACCGCATGACAAAGTCTGTGTCCGACAAAAACTTGAAAGTTGCCGGAGAGGCCGAGCGAGCAAGGTAAGCCTGTCTTGTCTGTCCGTCAGCCTTCTTCTACCACAAAATTCCTAACCTCTAACATAACACTTCACTCTTCGCAGGGCGTCTGCTCGCATTTTCAAGATGCAAATTAGCCAGAAGAAAGCTCTTACCAATCTAAAGGATATGGAGGCAAAGTACAAGCGAGTGCGCTCTATATGCGAGGAGAAGGATGCCTCCATACACGAGCTCGAGGCGGGTCTCAACAAAATGAAGGACGATGTCGTTGAAGCGCAGCAGAAGTCGAAGCAAGATATGGTCGTTGTCACCAAAGAGAGAGACCTTCTGAAGGAGGAGATGGACGGGTACAAAGACCTCGTCATGAAGACCAAGGAGCTCTACACCGAGCTGCAGGAGCAGCACTTCAAGATTTGCGCCGAGCACGACAAACTTAAAGCAGATGTAATGACTAACGGTGACGCAAAGGAGATTTCCATGGAGTACGAGAAGTTCATCGCGGCCAGAACGGACGAACACAACGCAAACCTCAAGGAGAAGGAAGAAGAGATTGCCGATCTGAAGAAAACCATCGAGTTTAACCTCAACAACCTGAATGTTCTTAAGAACCAGCTCAACATATCGGATAAAGGGGGCAGTCCTGCTGACGGGAAATCCAACGCCAAGAACCATTTTGTCGACAAGGAGGAAGCCGACAGGCTCAAGGAGGAGATCGAACGCCAAACTAGAATCAACGTCATGTTGAAGAAAGACTTCGAAGCGCAAATAGCCGAGCTTGAGGCCGATCGCAACCACGCCAAAGAGCAGATGGAGAGCGAGGTGGTGAAGGCAAGGGAGGAGATGAAAATGCTGATGGCCAACGAAAACTTCTACACTGAGAAATTGCAAGAGAACGAGGAGCTCCTGGCTCTCCGCGACTCTGAGCTGAAGGCAGCCAAGAGCAATCTCGAGAAAGAACTCTTACAGAAGATTGCTACGGTAGAAGATAAGATGGAGGTCGCCAAGACCCAGATGGATAAGCTCCAGAAAGAAAACCAGCAGCTTAAGAGCGAGCTAAAGGTGGAACGGAGAAGAATCAGGGAGGAGAGGAGAGCGAGCGGTGAGGAGGACGTGAGCATCGACACGAACAGTTTGGTCGAAGACTTTGATTCGGTCGTGATCGAAGAAGAAGAGAAAGATGTGGAGGAGAAGGAGAAAGAGGAGAAAGAGAAGGAGAAGGAGGAGAAGGAGGAGGTGGAGGAGGAGGAGGAGGAGGAGGAGAAACAGGAGGGGGAGGAGGGGGAGGGAAGAGAAAGTGGGGAGCTCCAGGCTAAAGAGGGGCAAGACAACGTGCCTCCTCCTATTGGTACTGCCTCCGAGGAGATAGACAACCAGCTCGTTTTAGAGCTAAAGCAGCGCATCGTAGAACTCGAGGACGAGTGTGCCGGAGCACAGTCAATGTACGAGGCCGCTAACAATCGATCGAGCAAAAGTGCCGAGGAGGTTGGTACGCTCAAGAGAAAGATTGCAGAACTCGAGGAGATCTGCGGCAAGTTGGAGGACACTCTGAAGCGCACGGCAACTTCAGCCGTCGGATCGGAGGTAATGGACATGATAACCCAGCTCGAGGGCAGGAAAAAGCTCCAGAACGCCACCAAAAAGATAGGAAAGCTCATGGGGATGGGACTGTTGGGCGTGGGAGGGAAGAAAAAGGCTGGAGGTCTATTTGGCGGCCTGGGCGGTGGACTGAAAAAAGCGACCCCGGAGGTCGAAGAGGAGAAGAAAGAGGAGAAAAAAGATGAGACGAAGGAGAGCACAATCAGTGACGATGCTAGTGGAAATTCTAGCCAGGTTGACGCGGACAAGATCCAAGCGGAGTCGGAGCTGGCACGCAAAAAGTCGCAGGAGAAAGAAGAGGAAGATCTGGCGAAGGCCAAACAGATTGAAGCGGAACAAGCTCAGAAGAAGAAGGAGGAGGAAGCCGCAGCCGCAATCGCCGAAGCCGAGAAGCAAAAGAAGGAAGCAGAGGAAGCCGCCCTCAAGGCTGCGGAATTGCAGAAGCAACACGACAAAGAAATAGAGAAGCGCGTGCGTGAAGAAATGGAGAAGAAGATCGCCGAGGAGCATGAGAAGATGGAGGAGGCACTGAAACGTCAGCAGGAGGATCTCGAGGCCCACGCGGAGGAGGAAAGGCTGAAGATGGAGGAGAAGTTGAAGGCCGAATTGGCCTCAGAAGCAGCTGCTCTTGCCGCAAAGACTGCCGCCGAAGCCAACGATCAGGCCAACAGTGAGATCGAAAAGCTCCAAGCCCAGCTTCTAGCGCAGCAAGAAAAGGCCCAGGTCGAAAAGAAGGCGCTCGAAGTGTTGGCAGAGCAGGAGAATGAGGAACTCGCGGAAGAACACGACAGCCTCCAGAAATACATTTTGGAGGAGAACAAGCTCAAGTCGCAGCTAGAGGAGGCCATGAAAGCTCAGAAAGAGGCTGAACGAATCAAAGCCGAGCAGGAGAGGCTCAAGGCCGAGGCTGAGGAAACTGAAAAGAAGGCGGCACTGTTGGCTGAAGAGAGTCAGAGACAAGCTAAGGAGGCCCAGGAACAGGCTGCGAAGGCGAAGGCGAAGGCTGACGCCGAGGCAAGGATTAACGACGAAAAGAAGAAAACCGGGAAGATGAACATGATGCAGAAGATCGGCATGATGGGAAAAGATTCTCACGCCGCGAAATTAGCGAGAGATAACGAACTCGTTTTGAAGGAGGCACAGCGAAAGGCCAAGGAGGCCGAAGAGATGATTGCCAAGGTCAAGAGGGAGGCGGAGGAGGAGAAGGCGAGGTTCATCGAGGAGCAGCAGAAAGTGAAAGCGGCGGAAGAAGCGAAACGGAGGGAGGAGGAGGCGAAGAGGAAGAAGGAGGCAGCAAAAAGTGATGAGTTTGGGAAGGGGATAGACGTGAGCAAAAAGGCGCAGCTGATTAAGAGCATGCTCAATCAACAAAAGGACCTGATGCCCATGGTCGAAAAGTACAATCCCTCGGCAGTGAAGAAGGTCGCAGAGTTGCAAAAGAAAATCGACAAGCTGAGGAAAGACCTTGAGAATTACGGAGGCTGGAAGAGCGCTCTGTACTTGAGCGGCGGCAGCGTTGACTTGGAATTTGACTTGGAGCCCTGGCCGCAGAAGCAGATTATAGCCATCCTGAAAGAAATGAAAACGTATCTGATCAAGGCAATGAAAGAGGAGAAGGACGCCTCGGCCAAGGCCTTCAGGGAGGTCGACTACAAGAACATGGAGCTAAACGACGGGCTGACAAAAAGCGAGAGAACGAACGAAAAGTTGCGACAGCAGCTGGCCCGACTGAGGGGCGAAATGGAGAAGGCGGAGGAAGAGGTGAAGAAGAGAGACGCCGAGGAACAGATGATGGAACGGGGCGGCGACCTGGGCAAGGAAGAGGGAGAGCTCAACAAGGAGGAGCTAATGCAGGAGATTAAGAAAATGAGGAGGCAGGCGTACAGAGAGAGACTTGGCGTTACCGAACTCATGAAGGGGCTCGACACTTTGAGCGACAGGGTCGGGGAATTGTGCGTGAGCGGGGTGGGCGCCGGGATCGTAGCCGGCGAGGATGAGGAAGGGGGGGTCGGTGGGGAGGAGGCTGAAAAGGCGTCGAGTCTGCTGGTCCAGACGAGCGACAGTGAAAGTAGGGTTGTTGTGAATGGCGGGATGTACAGTTTGAGCAGTAAGAAGGCGGCGGCGGGAGGGGGGGGTGGGAGGGGCGGAAGGAGCGGAAGGAGTAGAGGAGGAGGTACTGGGCTCGGTCCAGAGACGATTGAGGAAATAGGAGGTGTTCCACGAACTTATGGATCTGCCATCCCAGCACCGGGTGGTATGAAGAGGGTCAAGGGAGGAGCCCCTAGGCTGAAGCACACGCCCGATTTGATGGCGGAGAGCCACGCTGGGAAGTCGATACTGCCCTACCTGGCCACGAAGAGGAAGCAAATGAGTTTACTAGCCAAGTTCTTGTCGAAGAGGATACTGTTCGGCGAGAACTTGAAGGAGTACAGCGACCGGATCAAGAACCTGAGTAACCTGGATAAAGTCGAGAGCCTCGCAAAACTAGCCAACTCAAAGCTCGTGGAGCACCAGGGAGCGGCCCTAAAGCTCCAAAAGTACTTGGACGAGATTTTTGATACCGTCGACAGGGAAATGAGCGAGGAGGCGGAAACTTACCACGCCTTGAAGATGAAGGAGATGGGCAACGCCAGCAAGCCAATGCTGCGCTGGGCGGAAACGAGGACGAACGAAGATTTCGAGAACACGAAGGACGTGAGGGCCAAGAGCCCGCTGCCTTTTGCGAGATTAGGGGAGCACAGCGGCAACGTCGATGTGACACGGAGGAAGGGCAGCCCGCCAAGGAAATTTGAAGTTGGCGCTGGCGATGATCGGTTGTTTTAAGAAATTGTATAATATTTTGATTTAAATATCTATTCGATGATTATATTTTGGACTTTTCATTTCACCATTTCCAAGCCCTCATTTACCATGACCTTTTCTGCCCTTTCAACGACATCGCACTTCACAAAAACATAATCCGTGTCAAAGGTGCTCTGCGCCAACAAACTGATTTTGTGATCCTTGAGAACGCTGGCAATCGCAGCCATGATCCCTACCAGGTAGAAAGGCATGGGGCCTATCACTTTGAAACAGCGCCAGGACTTGTCCTCGGTCAGGTTGTTGGATGACCTTAGGAGGCTCGATTGACAGATGATGCTTATCTCTTCATCCGTCACCTGCACAAACCTAGGGTCCCCCTTCTTGACCGCAGTTATCAGGGTCGCGGCGACCTTCAGCCCCTCTTCGTCAGACGGAGGGTACTTGGCGACAGTGAATTCATCCTCCAGCAAAGTCATCCTGATTCCTTTCAACCTCTCGCTCCAATCAATGCAGGAGATCCTGTCGTCCAGCTTTTCGTTCTCGGGTATGTACTTGTACTCCTCCTCCTCGTCTTCCTCGTCGTCGCCCTCCTCCCCCCTGAAGGTGATGGCGCACTTTTCGGTGCGCTTCCACACCGAAAGAGTCGTCGACTCGTGGGGCCAGCGGGGCAAAGGAATGCATTTCAAACAGTGAAAATCAGTCGAAAGGGCGACCTGGAATTCAGGCGTCGAAGTCCGACCGAACGGAGCCTGGGATAGAGGGAGGGCGGAGGGGTACAGCTCGCCGACGTGGATTATGTGAGTTCCAGTGAAGTTGGAGAGGCACGACAAGCCGAGGGAGGAACCGTCGGAGGAACCGTCGCCGGAGGCATCTGAGGGATCTGAGGAGTCTTCATCAGGGAAGCACAGGAGAAGGGTGGAGGAAGCATGCGCCGGGTCGGAGAGGACGGCCGGATCGCCCTCGAGGACACTGAAGGCGGACTTGGCAGACTTGCTCGAGTGAATCAAGCCGCCGGAGGGAGACTTGTCGAAGGATTTGATGGCCACGCCGGATTTTGACAGGACCTCGCCCCAGTAACCCTGCCCAGCGCCAACCTCCACTATCGGCTCCAGCTTCTTACAGATGTCCATGGCCTCCTGAGACGGCACAGCCCACGCGTACTTGTTCACCAACTCCTCGCCCATGTCGCACATCTTAGTCCACTGCTCTGCCCTAGTGTCGGCATCCGTGGTGGGCGCGAAAATGCTCTCAAGGTTCGGGACGCTTTGACGAGCGGCATTGAACTCGTTCAGGAAGGGGTTGATGTCCGCGTCGGCGGACGCCTCGGTCTTGGTCTTCTTCTTGGGTGGCATCGCTTTTTGTCGGTCGAAGGCGACGAGGACGGGATAGATGTAAGGTGCTAACGCCGGATTTAGTAAATGTTAATATCAAGAATCGGAGTCTGTGGTAACTTTAGGAAAGGAAGAGAAAAAACAGATGTCCTGGCAATTGATGCTGAACCTGCATCCATTGCTTTTCCGTCAATTTCTCCTCGAAATGCGTTGTTACCTCGGCCTGCTCGCGTTGTCGGCCCTCGCAATAAGCGATGGCTTCAGGCTGCCGACTTCCAGAAGCTTCGCCCCGCTTCAAAGTACGCCTAAAGATGATCTGTCAGATCCAAGCGCGTCGGAATCGCTGTCGAATTACCGGGCTAGCCTGCCGCTGACGCGGTCGGACTCTTCCATCGAGCAGAAGCGAACGGTGATGAAGTTTGGGGGAAGTAGTCTGGCGGATGCGTCGAGGATTGACCACGTAGCGCAGCTCATCAAGAGCCAGATTGGCCTAGGCAACAGGCCTGCGGCCGTGGTGTGCTCTGCCATGGGAAAGACGACCAACAACCTGCTGAACGCCGGAGATTTCGCGCTGGAGGGACGCGTGAATGTGGACGCCCTCCGCACGCTCCACCTCGCGACGATCGATGAGTTCGAGCTCGGCGAGCACCTCAGGACGGAGATCAACTCTCTGCTGGACGAGTTGGAGAACATGCTCAGCGGAGTTAAGTTGCTGCAGGAGCTCAGTCCCAGGAGCCTCGACATGCTGGTGTCGTTCGGAGAGAGGATGTCGATCAGGATTATGGCGGCCCGTCTCAACCAGATCGGCGTCCCGGCCGAGGCTTACGACTCTTGGAACATTGGCATGCTGACCGACTCGAATTTCGGGGACGCCACCGTCCTGCCCTCCGCCCCCGAGACGATCAGGAAGATCTTCGCCGACAAGATCGACCCTAACACGGTCGCCATCGTGACGGGCTTTATCGCCCACGACCCCAACGGCAAAATCACCACCCTCGGACGAGGAGGCAGCGACTTGACTGCGACGACCATCGGAGCGGCCTGCGAACTGGACGAGATTCAGGTCTGGAAGGACGTCGACGGCATCATGAGCTGCGACCCTCGGATGGTCCCCGAGGCTGTCCCCATCTCGAGCGTCAGTTTCGAGGAGGCCTCAGAGCTGGCCTACTTCGGGGCCAAGGTGCTTCACCCCATTGCCATGATGCCCGCCATGCGCAAGCGGATCCCGGTGCGCGTCAAGAACTCTTACAACCCCGAGCATCCGGGCACCGTCATCAAGAATAGGGAGGAAGGAAGGCTCGTCACCGCCATCACCTGCAAGAGGGACGTTCAGCTCATCGATATTAGTTCCACCAGAATGCTCGGCGCCTACGGCTTCCTGTCCACGGTCTTCACGGCTTTCGAGAAAAACAAGCTCTCCGTCGACGTCCTCGCCTCCTCAGAAGTCTCGGTCTCCCTCACTCTTGACAAGAAGCACTCCGTCTACTCTGGGCACTCGCTCTGCGACGACTTGCGAGAGGTGGCAGACGTTAAGGTCAAGAACAACAAGGCCATCATCACCCTCATTGCGGACGTCACCAGGAGCAGCGAAGTCCTCGCCACCGTCTTTCAGGTCTTCATGCGCCAGGGCATCGAAGTGGAGATGCTCTCCCAGGGAGCGTCCAAGGTCAATATTTCCTTCATCGTCAAGGACGACGAGGTCGTAGATGCCATCACCTTCTTGCACGCTTGCTTCTTCGAGGACAACTGCCTCATCGAAATGCCTTGCCCCAGCCCCGAAGAGGAATACGCACGCGATTTTCAACCCTAAGCGTTAGGAAATCGATTCGACATACATTCACATTCAGAGAGAGAAAAGAAGATACAACAAACATAACACACCACACACAAAAACAATACTGCGGCTAATCCTTTTTTTGCAAAACAAAACAATCCGTCTCCTTCTCCTTCTCCACTACACTCATTAGCATCAGAACAGCTCGCGAGGCGCCACCATTCTTTTCGCTTTCCTTGCGCTGCCTCCGGGCTGGTCGCAGGGTCCGATAGAGCGCCTGCGTCTCGTTGCGGAACGAGTCCCCCTTGCTGGCCCCTCTTCGTCAACCATCACAAAAGTCTGAGCCTTCACCTTCGGATTGAGTCTCTGCGGCTTTTTGTAACCATTTTTGTTCTTCTTCGCACGATAACAGTTAGGATAGTGCACGCCAGACTGCGACGAGCGAAGCGAGCAGTGAGCAGTGAGCGAAGCGACGAAAATAGAAATACATTTATCAGCTCGTCAAACCAAGCACCGCTAGCTCGTCGCTTCGATCCTCGCAGCTTCTCACCATGCCTTGGCCGGGGTAGCCAAACTGCCAACGCTTGACCTTGAAACTCGAGCTATCCTTGTCGTCCTCTCTCGCCTGTTGACAAGTAACGCATACCTTCTCCATCATGTCATTACATCCTTTGAGGTACTGTTCCATTCTGAACTTGATAGCTTTGATCCCCATCAACGGCAATCCTGATACGACGGCTGACGTGCAGAAGATGTTCGGGACAGACCGGAGAGCCAGGTTTGTGATTTGCCTTCGCTCAAGGTTTGTCAGCATATCTTTCATTAGAGTCGATGTTCGCGCTAACGCGTTTATGGCCGGCAGACTCAGCCACTTCAGAGCAGATAGTTTCATTATGGAGGCGGCATCGGCAGCGGAAACCATTAAATTTCAACGGTAATCTTTTTTCTTTTCTCCCACAGCCAAATTCTGCTGGAGCCGAAATCGATTCAATATTTATTCCTGTTCCGCCGTCTTCTCCCACAACCAACCTGACTACACTACAACACCACCACACTACAACACTACAACAAGAGCAACAATTAGAAGCATGATTCGATTTGCGGCCAATTCTCTATTTTCCATTCGCTCGAGTCTCTCTCCTCGTCTCCTCTCAAGTCGTCCTGTCCTAGGACAGCGGTTGTTCCAAAGCTCCGCGAAACGGAACGGACCAATCAAGGCAGGGGACATTCGCGTTGGCAACGTCCTGGACCTTCCGCCGTTAGCGAGGGTCACCTCTGTTGAGAAGGTCAAGCCGGGCAAGGGTGGCGCATTCGCGACCGTAACTCTGCAGACGTTGGATACCAGCAAGAAGAAGCTGAACAAACGCTTCCGAACTGACGAAAAGGTGGAGAAGGTCAGCCTGGGAGTAGAGGAGAAATATCAAGTCCTGTACGTCGCGGATGGAATAGAGTGCATGAACTTGGAGACCTTCGATCAGATGATAGTCGATTCCACCCTCTTGTCCGAAACGGAACTCAACTTCTGTCTTGACGGCGTGGAGATTGGCCTACAGAGCTACAACGGCGAGATCGTGAATGTTGTGCTTCCGAAGGGTGTCGAGATAAACATTCAGGAGACCGAGCCTCAGCCAAATGGCGCTACGGCAAAGCAGGGCGCGTTCAAGTCAAGTGTTTTGGCGAACGGCGCTAGGTGCATGGTTCCTCCGTTTCTGGAAACTGGGGATTTGATTGAGGTCGATCCGAGAACTGGCGAGTACATGAACCGTGTTTCCAAAAGCTGATGAAATTAAGAATTAGAATTAGATAATGAAACGCCTGTTAAAACCCTTTTGCTCCCCACCCTATCCCCAACCCTAACAAACCCCCCTAACCTAGTAGATCTCGAATTCGACGACGCCGGTTTCATCCCAAACAATTTCGTCCAGAACAAAACCCATCTTCATGCTGTGCTTGCCGACACTCAGCCCCTCGAGGTTGATTTCGCCCTCGAAGAAAGGGATTTTGAAGCGCTCGTTGTCCAAAAAGAGATTGACGTGGGCACCCTTCTCCAAGGCGTCGTCGGGCACTCCGAAGGAATCAAAATATATGCCCTTGAAGTCGTCGAAAGGAATCCTGTCCCCTTCCACCGGGGAAACGATGTCCAACGAGATCCTCTCCGTATCCTCCGCCTCGTAGACGAAGTTGGCCGTAACGTGGCGCGAGAAAGGCGTTCCTCCGCTGCTGGTCACGACGAGAAGGAAGCTGTGCATACCCTGCTCGAGCGGCATGAGGTCAGCGCCCATGTCCAACAAAGTGCTTCCCGAGTCGGGCTGCACAGAGCCATAATACTTGGACACACCGTCGACGAAGACGCTCATGAAGACGGCATCCTGTTGCGCTAAGGCCTCTCCCTCGACCTTCCAGTTCAGCGTCGAAGCTCCTTGGATTCCGACAGAAGTTATGTCAAAGGGCAAGGCGTCTCCAACAGGCTCTAGAAGAACATCGGGGACTGTTCCAACGGATGCAACTTCATCCATCGCTATCTCTGCTCCACTAGCCATCATCAGCGACGCCAATCCAACGCCAACAAACGCCATCACTAAACACGCCAGTAACCCCCCGAGAAGAATTCCCCCGAGAAGGAATCTTTGCTGCAGTTGCAAGTCTTGAGCCAGTGTCCCGATGTGTGCCTCTGCAAACTCAGCCTGGTACTTCCCCCACGCCTTTGCCCGCTCGGCCAAGGGCATGAGCTTCTGAGCCGAGTCTTGAAAGAGCTCAACTGCCTGCTCCCTCCACACACACAACCTCTTTCTGACGCTCTCTTCGACCCCTTCAGCTCTAGTCCCAGCTTCAGCTTCAGCTTCCACTTTCTTAAGCTTTTCCTGCTTCTCTTCCCTTTGTTCTTGCAGCATCGCATTCTTTAGTGCCGCCTTCCTTGCGGCACGGCTCTTCTTCCCGGACTTTTTCAGTCTCATGGGCGACTTCGTCCTCGACCTTGGCGTTTTCACGCGAGCACCATTCGCTACGACGAGCTTCTTGTAGATCCTCCTGATGTCAGTCTCGTCGTCCTTCGGGGGAGAAACTGTTCGGCTCTGCACCTGAGACTTCTTCACTTGGCTACCGGCAGACACCCCCCAGTAATCATCCGTGAATTCGCCAGTGAAGGTGGGCGTAAGAGGCTGCAGCTTCGCTTTGATCTTACGGGCAAATTTCATCATGCCCCCTCCCGCCGCATTGGGGTCAACATTCTCACTGTTGCCCTCTCCGTTTTGCTCTGCGTCGAACACATGCTTCAATTGATTTTTGCTGTGGAAATCGCACACACGAAGGGGCATGCCAGCCGCCATACGCTGCTCCCCCTCGACAGTCATCGTCTGCTCGTTTGATGTCATGCAGTCTGTGCGCGAGATCATGAGATTTCACACACTGACTTATTTCACCCGGGCCTTCAGAAAAACAGCTCTCAACTCCCTTCCCCTCTCACCTTTAATCTCCGACATGGTAAGGTTTCGCTTCTCGCCCGAGCCCCCATTCGGACCAATGTCCATTGGGGTGAAACAGGCGGCGGGGTTGGCGTAGCACTCTGGTGTTTTAATCATTTTTTGGTTATTTCCCCACCGGCTCCCATTCCGCCAAAAAGGTCTAAAACAGGGCCAACTTGCTCTCTTTAGATTCGTTAGGAAGGTAAGGAAGACTGCGCATCAGTCTCCGAAATATAACCTCTGTTCACCATAGACCTTCATTCAACCCTCAGCCCTTCGCCGCACAATCCCCTCACCTACAACTCAATATTTGCCTTCGGCGGACTTGTCCAATCTAACCTCTCAGACCTCAACAGATGTCGAGGCTGAACGCTTCAATTAAATGCGGGCTGATGCTTGCCAACGTGGTACTGTCCATGATCAGCCTAATCGTCGTGATTGCTTCAGGCCTGGTCCTTTCTGGCAGTTGGGACGGTGAGTGGATCCAATGGGAACCCTGAGGATATGAGTGTGAATGTTGTCCGCAGATACGAATTTATGAGCTACGCACTAGCCGTCTGCCCCCCCTCTCCCCCAGCCCCCAATCTCCAGAGCCCCCTCCCCTCCATCCCTCCGTTTCTAACCCTTCTTGTAACCGATCCTCCCGCAGACTTTGACGCAGAGACCTTTGAAACCCTTTCAACGTGGGCTCTCCTCATATCAGGTATTCTTCTGACATTGACTATTGTCGGATGCCTTGGTGCCATCAACCAAGTCGAAAGGAAAGGTTGCTGGAGTGGCAGGAAGGTGAGTAATTGATTTCAACTGCAACTGGTGCTGGTTTGCTGTGCGACCTACTCCTCACTCCGCACTCCGTCCACACAAACACTAACCCACCGATCACCCAAGCTTCTGTGCATCTATCTCATATTCGTCATTACACTCCTAATCCTCATGATACGGTTGGGTATCGAAGGCAAGCAGACCCTCGACAGCATTGAATGGACACTTGATAATAAGGACAAGATAGGCTCTTCGGAAGTTCCCTTCATCCCTTATGACAAGTTGGAGAAGATTATAGCGCCCAAGTTCAACACCAACTATTTCAACGATTTGTGTACTGAATTCCCGAACAGTGGTTGGTTCTTTAAGTGGGTGAACAAGCATTGCCCCACTTCCATGCAGGAGGGCACATGCAGTCTTGAAAATGGTTGGGAGACCTGCAACACTGTCAACAATGGCGACTGCCCCTCAGAAAATGCTTGTGATTCGGCCATGAATAGCAAGGCCTATTTGGAAAGTGGCTACGACGAAGATGCCCTCAAGAACTGCGCGTATCACGAATGCAGATTCAAGACTCTAGCATACGTCTACGATGAGATGGAGCCCGTTCAGGACATCATAAAGTTGGTGATGTACGTCCTCGGGGCGATGATCTTCTTGACGGGGCTGCTTATCTGTTACAACCCGCACGACGACGTCTCCCAGCAGCTAGTGAAGACCGGAGTAATGGTCGAAACCAGGAGGGAGAAGAAGCCGGACAGGAGGAAATCGACTAGGGGAGGGACGCACCACTCTAGGATGTCAAACGCCAACAGAGTGTAGGAATAGAAGAAAATAAAAGAGTTTTTGCAGATCTAAAATGACTAAAACTTCGAAGATCGGACGAACGGAACGAACAGCCTCATGACCAGTAACATCAAGCAGAACAAAAAGAGTGGCGCGTAAATAAAGAACCTGCTGGTCACCGTCAGGAACTCATCCAGTGTTATCGCCAATATTACTCCAAACACCGTGATGGGCAGGCTCAGAGCGACGCAGCACATCCCGAAGAAGTAGTTGATCTGCCTCATCTGCATGCAGACAGTGTAGGACCAGAAAAATTGAGCGATGCTGGCGTGGTACCACTTGACGCTCGTCTCATTGTCTTCCTTCGCCATCTTCTCGTTGACTATGTACACGAACCCGATGGAGCAAATGTAAGGCAGCATAATGTAAATGAAAAGTTTGAGGTGCGTGCTCACACCGGCTGCGAGGCGAGGGGGGAGGGAAGAAAGAGAAGGGACGAGTTAGAATGTGTACTAAAGAAGCCCCCTTTTGGACGCTTTTCGTTACTTTCTCACCTTGCGCCGTTGACAGGAAGAAGGAAATGGAAGTACAGAATATTGCAATGGTCGTGAGGACAATGAATGCGACGAAGGGGGCCATAATTGCTTGGTAGTATTCCGGCGCTATGGGGTTCAGGATCGTATCTTTAGGCTGAGTATACATATTTCCTACCGCCATCGGCACCAATATGGCCAGACCTAAAAGTTCAGCCATTACGAAGCGCACCAGTCGGGTCATTCTGTAAGTTTGCCGGAAGCGGATCTGCAACGAACGTAGCGAGTGGCATGAAGATTGTTTCTCGAGTAAGAAAGCGTGCTCGTCTGATGCCACTACAACTACACACTTCATTACTATATTTCTCGCTGTCGCTCACCTTCACCGGAAGGACGGTTTCGACCAAGTCCCCGTTGTCATAAATGATGTCGTAAGTGCCGTTAGCCCCAGCTCTCTTGATAACACCTGGGTACCAGACGGGGCGTCTCTCAATAGCTTCAACTTCGTCTCCAATACTGCGGGAGCGAAGCGGCAGAGTTAGAAGATCGAACGACAAAGAATAGGGAAAAGAAAAAGAAAACGAAAATGGTGACCCACCTGTATCTCTCGCCCTTTTGAAGCTCTCTTCTGTCCAGGAAAGGCATGAACTCTTTGAGGCGACTTTTGAAAGTGAAATCGTTGTAGAGGACTTGATTCTGGAGAGGCTCTGGGTCTATGAAACGATGGTAGGCGATTTGCATCTTTCGGTAGACCACCTTTGACTTATCCATCGGCCCGATCTGGGTCGATAGCAAAGCATCTTTCAGGGGCTTATTCTCAAACGCTAGAATGGCATCTCTGCCTGCCTTCTTCTTGGAGTAATTTGCCTCGCCCAATGCAGTAACGGCACTAATGACATCCCTCTCATTGACTCTGCCCGCTCCTAAATTTCCCGGCCGTGTGTCCTGTTCTTCCTCCTCGTTCACTGCGTGAAGTTGATCGAAATAATCATTGGGCCTGTAAAAAAGTTCGTCCGCACACTTCCTTGGCTTGTAGTCCATGGGGGTGTGGCATTTCCAGCAGTGGTTAACGTTTTTGAGATGCTTGAATTCGACTATGTAGTGTTCGTGGACTCGGCCACGGGTTTTGATGACAATTTTGATGTTGTCCGAGTTTTCTTTCGTTCCTATTCGACGGGATTTGAGACTGTGGTTGGGACAGGTTGGGGTTAAGGAGATGAAGGGGGGGAGAGGGGGGGGGGAGGACGTACTCACCTTTTTTGCTCCTTCGCCTTCTCCTGCAGGTTGAAATTGTTGCATACCCTGCAGCTCCAAACGACTTCATTCTCCGCCACATCAAACTCTTCGTCATCATCGGATACGTCAACCTCTTCGTTCTCGTCGTACCATATTTCATCCTCCTCTTGCTCCTCTTCGCCTTGCGGGTTAGAGCCGGCGCTCATTTCGGTATTCGTCGGCTCAGAATTATTTGACGTGTCATCGTCAGTTTGCATTTGGTTTTCGTTTCCATCCGTTAATTTATCTCCACCACCCTCCCCTCCTTCCTCCAGTTTCTCCTCTTCAGTTTTTTCTTCTGTCGTCTCTCCACCCTCCGCGTTCGCAACTCCGACTTGCTGCTGCTGCTTCCTCCTCAGCAGCTTGTTCAAATGGGGCGTTAAATTGGGTATTTTCTTGGCTATGAATGCAGGAAGAATTTTTTTCACGTCAGGGACAAAGTTGAATACTTTGAGAGCGATGAAAAAGAACAGCCCCCAGAATCTCCGTGATTTTTCGTTGCTATTCTCCTGTGGGGTGGGGTAAGGGGTGTGAGAAACGGGGGGGTGGGGGGGAGGGTTGGGGAATGAGGAAGGATGCCGGGGCACTCACCTTGAGAAACGAAACCATGGTCATTCTAACGATGAAAGCCATCAGCACAGGCACAGCGGCGCAAAGACTCATAAACTGAGTAATTTGAACGACCATGCCCCTCTCGATTTCTTCCTCCTCTGACATAGGTATTGCCACTATCAAGGCGGTTAACAAAATCAAGTAGGCATAGTCGAACAGGGAAGTCGAAGAAAGCAATATAATTAGCAGCTTCGCCCTGCGAAGAAATATCTGCATGTATGTCATCCCCTCCTCAATATCGGGCGGCTTCTCGGGCTCCAAAAACCAAGGATTAAAGTTGCGGGCCATGGTGTGCTTGGGATCGCCTGTGATGAGGTTGGGTATGAGGTGGGGTGGGGTGGGGTGGGTTAGGAGGCAGAGAGGATAGGGTTGATCGTCGACCGTTGACGACCAGCACCACCGCGAACGACCATAAAACCATACTGCTGCACCTCCTCACCTCCCCTCGCAGCGCGCACTTTAAAATGTCTCCTCTGCACTTCCATGTCGAGCTCACGGCGAGTCTTGTACACCGCCGTGTCGTCAGCGTAGTCATCTCCATCAGGTACGACCTCGGCCTTCTTCTTTTTGAACATGCTCGCGAACAGGTGAGAAGGGGAGGGCTTGAAAGTGGACGACCGTTGGGGTTAAGCTGCTTCTGGGACAAGGTGTTGGGGTAGAGGGTTGCTGCGTATGGGGACAGGAGCTTTTTGGCTAGTTTAAAGAAGGGGAATGGGGGTACCGAGTGGTGTTTGTGGGAGTGGCAAACGCTCGCTTTTGTCAAGGCCAGGTTTTTGATAAAAGATGGAGATCAGATATCAGAGATGGAGATCAGAATATTTCCGGATTTGATCATAACCTATTTCTTCTCTCCCGTAATCTTACGCCTGGCCTATAATTTTGCAGCGGCGACGACTTGAACTCAACTTCGCTTTGCCAGGCCATTTTGTGCGATCGAGCTCGACCCAGTAAAAGGTTTGGCGAGGGAGACTTCTATTGCCTGTGTGTGCACAGATCCTCAGCTTGTGTGAGGAAGACGTAGTCTATTGCTATTTTCCAGGGGAACGTCGCGCCATCGGACTCTTTGAAGGCGCCACAACTACGACGTCTATACCCCAAGTGACATTCACCACGGGTTTAAGGGATTTGTTGGGTTTGGTGATTGCCTGTTACGCTAGCCATGTCCCGAGAACCCGATACATCGAGGCGCCAGTCCAACCCGATGTTCTCAAACGACCGGTTTCGGGCGAACACGGTTGGCGTTGGGGCTAGGCGGTCTTCAGACATGAACTTGGACCCATCTGCTGTGAGCAGCAAGTACTCAGCACTGGGGGAGGTCGACAAGACAAAGAAGGAGACTGTGAAGGTTCATTTCATCAGGTAAGGGGTGTTTGGGGGGAGTTGGGGAGGGTTGGGGGGAGCTGGGGGGAGTGGGGGGAGTCACCGCAACACTTTACTAACAGCTCCATTGGAATTCACAGCTCGTGCAATGCCGAAAATGAAGAGGATGTGATGTGCGAACCTTATAACCTCTTCATCCCTGACATACATCTTGCGATAGACCTCGAGACAACGACCAACGCCTTGATCCCTAGAATTATACGCGAAATTGGGATACCCGACGTCACAGGGGATCTATTTAGTCTGTACGTTTACTGGGAGGGAAAGAAGCCGAGGCCACTGGGGCCGGAGGAGGTAAGAGGGAAGAGGGTGGGGGAGCGAAGTTTGCTGTTGATCCGTGGTGGTGTGGGTGAGAAGACAAACATCTTACACAGTTATTTTTTGCAGCTTGTTTTGCCGAGCTTAGTTTGGGTCGACCCCGACGAGAAGGTCAAGGCTCTAAGCAAGAGACATGCGGAGGCCAAGCATCAGGCATTCAACAACAAGCCAAACAGCACCTCCATAAAGAAGAAAATAAGATCGATGTCCTTCGGCTTCAAGTCACAATCATCCATGCCGGAAGAAAAGAAGATCTCTACCATGCGCAGCACCGTGAGTGGCGGTGACGGAGATCCCAGGGTTGGGTACGAAATATTCAGCGGTGGAGACAATTTTGGATTCGGAGACGAGTCATTTGACGACATGGGTGACGGTGGTGGTGGTAGTGGTAGCGGAGACTATGACGAACAAATGGACGTCGACTGCAACCTTAGCGTCAAGCTCGTCTTCAAAATTCGCCTCTTCGTCCAGTACATTTTCCACAGGATTGACTGCGTTGGCGTTCAGAACCCTGTCAGTAAGTATCAGAGTAACTTCAGGAGCCTACTGCTCTACCAAATCGAGAACTACATCGCCACACAGAAGTGGCCCATGGAAATTCCCAAGATTGCTTCGAGTTTGCCGGCCATAATCGGACTTTCGATGTCGGCCAAGTTTGGAAAGTGTGATTCTACCAAGTACGATAAGGTGAGGGTGGTTGGGGGTCGAGCGAAGCGAGGCGAGGAGCGAAGCGACGAGTGTAGCGACCGAGAACCCCCACGTGAATATATACAACATCAACATTATCTTGTGCATCATTCTAACTCGTTAACGTCGCAGGAGGCCGTCTACGCCCACACAATCGCCGTCTACGGAGATTTGTACTTCAAGTCCACCAACGATGTCATGCGTCTGACCGGAAGCACTCTCGAAGACTACTGGAGAGAGGCCAGCAAAGATTTTGAATCACAGGGCAAGGAGGAGCTGGGCAACGTCCGCAACCCTTACGAGCTATGCTTTCACAACATGGTTAGTAAGGTGTACGGATCAAGCTACGGGGTAGAAATTTTCACCGTTGAGATAGGTTTAGATGGAGGCGAGAGTAACCTGCAGGAGGTGCAACTCGGGGTCAACGAAACCGGGCTGTTGGTTTTTGATGTCGATTCGGGAGGTGAGACCGAGGAGCGAAGCGACGAGTTAGAAATGGGGGGGGGGGGGGGACGGGGTTGGTGGTGCCACTGTCTTCTAGACTGGAACTACTAGCGAAGTGAGGATCGAAGCGACAAGATGGTTGCAGTATCTAACCCAATTTTTACGTCGCAGCGCTCAAGTCATGCTACCTTTTCGAGTATATTAGCAAATGGGGACACATCCCGGGAAAATACTTTTACTTCTTCGACTGCCCGGGGAAGGGCCAAGAGGGGAAGGAAACCCGAATTTATACGTCCTCAGCCTCCCAAATATCCAGCCTGCTAAGAGAGTACGCGGTCGCGTTGATGAACATCGGCGTCGGACGGTACAACGAGGTGGGGTTGACCAAGAGTAAAATCAAGGCCAAGACAAACTGGAAGTGTGCAGAGAAGTTGCTAGGCGCGGCGTCTAAGCTGAAGAAACTCGGGGCGCTGCAAAAGGCGGGAGGGGCGGGTGGGGGGCAAAAGCTGGGGGAAGTGGCAGAAGAAGAAAAGAAGGAGAAAGAAGTCAAGGGGGGAGATTTGGGGGGTAGCAGGAGGAAGAGTGTGAGTTTTAATGATGAAGAGGAGAAGGAGAAGGAGAAGGAGAAGGAAAGAAAGGAGAGTGAAGAGGCCCAAAAACGAAAACTCAAGCGAGAGCAAGACAGCGAAAAACGGCGAGCCAGGAAGGAGAGGGAAGAGCTCGAGGCCAGCGCCGTGGCCGTGCAGGCTTGGACACGGAGCTGGATGGTCCGGGTGGGGTTTGAGAGGGAGGCAGCGGCCCTGACGATACAGGCGGCGGGGAGGAGGTGAGCGCGAGGGAGCGGGGTTAGAGGGAGCGAAGCGACCGAGAATCAAGAGGAAGAGAATCTGAGCGTTGTATCTAACCTAATCTTAACGCTCGCCTTAGGATTGCCGCCAAAGCCAAAATCCGCGAAGCCCGAAGACAGAGCCAAGCCGAGGAAGAACAGATGCAGAAGAACCTCGAATGGAAGCGTCGCCTCGCCTCCGAGAACCGCGTCACCGAATCCGAAAAACGCCTCCGCCTCTCAACCGAACAACGCCTCCTCTCCGAACGCCTCATGGCAGCCGAGATCGAGCGTGCCGACAGAGAACGTGAGGAAGAACGCCGTCGTAGAATCGCAGCTGAAACCCAACTAGAAGAGGAGCGTCTCCGTCGTCTCTCCCTAACCCTCCAACGTCAGGAGGCCGACGCCGAGCGTCGAAGGCAAGATGAAGCCACCGCTATAATTTTACTCGAAAAACAAAGGATAATGGCAAACATGGAGAAGAAGATGGCTTTAGAAAAGCCCCTCCTCGAAGAGGAAGAACGCATAAAACGTGAGAAAGCAATTAAACGTCAAATCAGACTCTCGAGAACTACGTCAATGCCACCTCCTGGAGGATCTCCTGTCGAAATAAAAGCTGCGGTTAAAGTTCAAGCTGCTGTTAGAGGGTATGTTCTTAGGAATAATATACTTAAAATGGAGAGGGATATTGCGGCTACCACAGTCCAAGAATTCTGGAGACGTCGTTGAAAAAAAAAAAAAGAAAGGTTTCTAAAACCCGTCTTCTTCAAAAAACCAACTTTTTCCGTTAGCGTACACGTTCATATATAAGTTCATAATCCCTTATCTCAACCGCCCTCCCTTTAACCCCTCCCGCCGCCTGCCACATCCTGAACTCCACACTCCCATAATCCTCCCCCGGCGTTAAATAAGTCGCGCTCCTCTGCCTCCCCAAAACCAAATCATCATTAATAACAGTATAAGAACTAATCGTTTCGACTTCTTTTAAGGTTACGGTACGTGGAGAAGATGGGGTTAAGGTTTCGAGGACGGAACGTCCGATCTCGGACGTGTAGAATGTAGGGGAGGTAGGGGTGGGAAGGGGAGAGGAGAGGCGGCCAGTCGTCAACAGCTTTAGGGGGGGGGGGGGGGGCGATTGTGTTTTTGATCATTTTAAATTAGAAGGGTGAAAACGTTTGGGAAACGTTTAAATAACGATATTGCGAACACGAATGTTCTCTTACCTGACTTTTAAAAATAACACCGCTAGCCTCAGGTGGCTGTATACTAACAGTAACCTCATTAGGCAACCTCCCCCCTTCCAAACTAAGTATACTCATAGCTCCCATTGAATTTGAGATTATGGAACGAACGTTGTACTCGCGGTCAGCGATCGTACCTGAAGGTGTGTTGAGGAAACGACACATGTAATTTAAATTCGCTTAAAAAACACACACACACACACACACGCAATAAGGTGGAACGTTAAAGGGTTGAACGTGAGAGGCGGAAAGACGAGTCGAGAGAGGAACATTTGAATCTCACCTTTTTCATTACCAATTTCATCACGACCTCTATCTAATCTAGCATGTCCTCCGAAAAGCCCCACGCCCATCGGCGCTGTAACATTATAAGTTTTAGAAGTTACGTTCCACGTTCCTTTGAATGTTTGAGGGTAGTAGATGTCGGGTTTGAAGGTTGGGAAGGTTGGTTTTGTGAGGGAAGGGGAGAGGAGGCGGGACGTTAATTCTAAGGAGGAAGGGGAGGAATCATCGAGGAGAAGGGGAGGGAGGGAAGAGAGGAGGGAAGAGGAGGGGAGGGAGAGGGAGGGAAGAGGGAGGAAGGGGAGGGATATTATGGAGGTTTTTACTGCGTTTTTAATGACACTTCGACGGTTGTTATTGTTGTTATTGGAGTACAGCTTAGTATAAAGCTTAATATCACCATTATTCGAAACTCTAACAGTAAGTCTAACAGGAGTAAATGCTGTTACAAATGCTGGTCCTTGTAGGTGAAAGTAACCGAGGAAAGTCAAACGAGTTTTCGCATTATTATTGGTGTAATATGGTGTAACATTGGTGTTGACGACGTTAGAAAGGCCTTGGAATAGACGAGCGTCCTTGGAATACGTTCATGACAGGGGTTCGAGCATCGCTTCGCTCCTCCGTACTTGCTAATGCTGCGGCCTGGCTAGGGCCTGTTAGGGCCTGTTAGGGCCTGTTAGAGTTCCTCGCCACAAGCGGCGAGGATATACCATTCTAGACCACTGTGGGCCAAGGCACAGTCAATCGTTGATCGTTGAGGCGAGGGAGCCTTACCTTGTCTTGGTCCTCGTTGAGTCGCCGATTTTTCAGCAAATGAAAAAGGTGTAGAGAAATCGTTATTTATAACGATTAAGAAACATATAAGTATCAAATATAGGAGAGGAAGCGAATGTGGATGCCTTGAGGTCATATTTTCACGTTTGATTTTTTCAGAACAATTGCAGTCGGCAATTGAGGTGGCGCCTTTGCCACCGATTTCACTCAGCCTGAAAAAACGTCTTCAAAATACAATAATCTATTAAAACAACAATGCAGTTCTCAATCCTTACTCTCTCTACCCTCCTCGCTTCGGCGTCGAGTTTCATGATCACTCCTACCGCCCAGCGCTCCACCGCTATGCGTGCTTCTGAGTTCTCTGACCCTGATTGTAAGGGACTTTTTACGGGTTGGTCATCCATAATTAAAGTCAACATTTCTAACCCCATACGCATTCCGCTACCCTTTCCACCTCAGTCTGCAACGGTCTCCCTGGTGCCCTTCCCCCTGTCGGCCAGTTCGGTGAGTTAAATACGGTCTATAAATTACACTTTTATTCACCACCACTCCATCTTGTGTGGCAGATCGCCAGCCGCCTCCTCTAACAAACCCTCACAAAACACCTCTCCCCGCGTTTCACCTTTCTTCTGTCCCCCCCCACTCTCAGACCCTCTTAACTTCCTCGACGGAGCCGACGAAAACAAAGTCCGTCGTTTCCGTGAAGCCGAACTAACCCACGGTCGCGTAGCCATGCTCGCGTTCGTCGGTTTCCTCGTCGGCGAGAAGGTCGAGGGATCCTCCTTCCTCTTCGACTCCCAGATCACCGGCCCCGCGATCAACCACTTCGCCCAGGTTCCCCAGCCTTTCTGGGAGATCCTCGTCCTGACCATCGGAGCTTCTGAGGTCTACCGCGCTCAGGTCGGATGGGTCTCCCCCGCCGATCTCCAGGGAGAGGACAAGTTCGCCCTCCGCCCCGATTACATTCCCGGTGACATCGGTTTCGATCCTCTCGGACTTCGCCCCGAAGACGCCGAGGAACTCGAGATCATGCAGACCAAAGAGCTTCAACACGGCCGTCTCGCCATGCTCGCTACGGCCGGTTTCGTCGCTCAGGAACTTACTGACGGACAGGGTATCATGCAGCACCTTGGCATGTAAGCAATATTCACTACGAAAAGAATCTTTGTGTAGTAGAATTATAGTATAGCAGATCACGAATGATGATGAATGAAACACGCACACACACACACACCCACACACACAATTAGTAAGGCAAAACGCGCACGATCGATAGACAGCTCGATATAAGAAACGATGACAACAACACTGCAGATAACCGACCAAATTTACTGTATCTTGACAACACAAATAATGGACGTTGTTTTTTTTTATTTTCTCTTTCTTCGTTCGTTTTTCACTCCTTCT
>BRXY01000204.1:69341-111007 GCA_030267945.1 Triparma strigata
CCCCCCCCCCCCCTCACGTATCCCCCTGCCACCCTCCAACATCATAAACCAGCAAACACCACGTCATCGCCAACGTAACACTAATCCCAACCACAACACTCCCCACCTTCATGAACTGCACGAATCCTATTTTGTGACCTACGTGCTCGGCTGTGCCTGCCGTTACGAGGTTCGCGGACGCACCGACGAGCGTCATGTTACCGCCGAGGCAGGCGCCTTGGATTGAGGAGTGTGTGTGTGTAATAACGTGTGTGTAGTAATGTTAGTTAAAACACACTCAAAACCCATTAAAATGTTATTTTATAATATCGTGAGAAACACCACATCGTTCATACTCGTTACATTCTCACCTAAACTCAAACTCCATATCAACGGATTAAGCGGTAACCCTAAATCCGGATCATCCGCCAGCTGTTTAATAACAGGTACCATCGTAGTAGTATAAGGTATATTATCCAAGAATCCGCTGACAAGCGCGCTCGCCCATATAATAACTACGATCGCTACCGTCAGACGGTTAGAAGGTGGGGCTGCGGATATTATTGACGAGAGGATTGATCCTATCCATCTTATTAGTCCCATTTCAGCCATTGCTTCGATCATTACGAAGAGGGAGGCGAAGAAGAGGAGGGTGTCCCATTCGACTGATTCGAAGACGGTGTGGAGCTCGTGGGGGGTCGCGATTAGCATGAGGGAGATCGCGCCGAGGATTGAGATCCAGGAGGTGGAGATGTGGTGGATGGGCTCGAGGAAGAAGAGGAGCATTACGAAGGACATTATTATGGAGGATTGGAGGAGGAGGAGGGGCTTGGTTACGGGGTACTGCAAATTCACAGAACGTGTCAGAAATAAACGTAAGTCGCTCGAGCAAATATGCGGGAGGGGGGGGGATCGCTCCCTCCTCAGCTCGTTCGACTTTATCCTCTTCGGCGCTAACGGCCTGGCTCTCTCACCTGCTTCTTTAACATTTCGATGTCGAAATTTTTCTTGACGCCAGGCTGGAGGTCTGCCTTGTACCACCAGACGAGAAAGAAACCGACCGGAAAGCATATCACGATAATCGGGGGCATCAAATTTATGATGAAGTCGGTGAAACTTACGTACGATCCCAGGAGCGATCCTATGATGATGTTGGGAGGGTCTCCTATCATGGTAGAGGTTCCTCCTACATTGCTGAACATGACCTCTGAGATGAGGAACGGGATAGGGTCTATCTCGATTAGCATGCACATCTCTATCGTCACGGGGGCGAGGAGAAGCATGGTCGTGACGTTGTCGAGGAAGGCGCTGAGGATCGCGGTGGCGATGCAGAGCATTACTAGTAGTTTTCTCATGTCGCCTTTGGATCTTTCGAGCGCTAAGGAGAGAGTGGGGGGTGAGAGAGAGTTTTCTGTCTGTCCTCATAAAAGTGCTAGTATAATGTTCTTGCTTCATAAATATTAAAAAAAACCCCCCACAATTCCCATCCTCGTCGTTTTTCGCTCCTCACCTCTTATCGCAATCCATTCAAACACTCCCGTCGTCGCAATAATATTAACGATAATCATCATCCCAAAAAGCAGCGCCAACGTACTCTCATCAATAAAAATAACCGCGTCCTGCAAACTCCTATACTCCCCCATAGCCGCTAAAATCAGTAAACTTATAAGACCTCCAACCATCGCAACAAGAGTTCTATGAATAACATCAAGTACAATAAACACGTACACGATTATAAGCAGTAATCCGCTAATAAGAACTCTCTGTTTAGCCCAACCAGGAAGTTGCAATACTTCAAAGACGCAACCGACGTTTGATGAACTGCTTGTTGTTAGAGAGAAATAGTATACACCGACTGAGGGTGTACTTAATGAAGGACAAGGTGAACCTGTGTGTGTTTTGTCCAATGATTAAGATGTTAGAAATAGCGGAAAGAAATGTTTAAATAGCAAGTAAACAATTCTCACCTATTTCGTCAGCGTTAAGTGTCTCTAGCATTTCGGTTTCAGCGTTTGAATATATCGTTTTTTTTATTGGTGTAGTACATATAATATCCTGCTTCCCTACTTCTTTATAAACAACAGTTATATCGACCGTACCGCTATTGATTTTAACGTCGTTTGAAGAGAGAACGCGGGAGAGGTTACGTCGATTTTTACGACGGGAGGTTACGGGTTGAGAGGATTCTGAAGCTCCGAGGACGACGCGGATGTCGAAGACGTTTGAGGAGGTAGCGGAGGAGGAGATTTTACGGAGGACGGGTTGCTTTAATTACGGGAAGGGAGGAGAATAATATTGAAAACGTAAGGTTAGACCGTGTTTTGTGAAGGGAGGAGAGCTTTTTTGAAAGTGTTTCGCAAATTTAATCACCTGTGCTGTAACTATATCGGTGCCACCAAGTCCAGAAATTCCGAGTACGAATCCCGGATTTTCGTTGAGACCTACTTTATGAACGTTAATGAGGAGACGGTCGTGAGCGTCGTTCATGTTGGGACCTATCCAGGCTACGATTATCACGAGTGAAAGGATGGACGCTAGGAGGATTATTATTAGGTTTATCTAAGTTGTGTGTTTTTGTTTGTTAGAAATATTTATTTTCGAACAATTACAACACAACACATAACAACAAAATTCACCTTATCGCGTAACGTCAAGATCAACTTAGGAGCAGGAGGAAATTTAGACTTCGTATCGTCCGTGTCAGTAAGTCCAGTCTCTTCAACGTCACCACCGAAGAAAACGTCGCGATCTTCCTCAGGAAGCTGAGCATTCATGGTAGTAAGCAGGAAAACGGTTTGACGTTAGAGGTGTCTTACATCTACATAATAATATGTAGACCCTGTGTCGGGGGTTTGCGCTGCTTCTTGCTTGGCGCGCGCGCGCCGTTCTGGATGACGAGGCTACCTTACTCTCGCCTGCGTTCTGCTCCCCCCTCTTTTTCACACATCCCCTTCTCACCTCAGCAATAACCGTGTTATAGTGCCTGTTCAAGGACTCATTCCTCTCCCTATCCCTCCTCTGTTTCTTGAGCAAATGATGTTCGACGTGAGTCGGATGGAGAGCTCTTTGAGTTATCGAATCGACGCGGAGGCGAGGGACGAGAGTGTGAGGAGAGGACGGGGGAGAGGAGGGGGAGAGGGGAGGTTGGACGGTCCGGGGGAGAGGAAGGGTTATTGAACGCTTTGGATGGGAGGAGGGAGGGGGAGATGGGACGAAGGGACGAGAGGATGTCATTTTTTTTTGGGTTTTTTGGATTTATAAGCTTATTTAGAGATATTCTGTTTAGTACGGTTTATTGTAGTTTCTAATCTGGTAGTGATAAAGACAGTGATTATAAATTAATAGCGTGTGGTGTACTGAGTGACAAGGATAGAAAGTAGAAAGATTACTGTCATTGGTTAAAATTTGAAATATCACTTTCCCTGATAATTTCATCCTCATAAACGGCTCATAAACGACTCATAAACAGCATCTCGCGGTCAACATCATATCTCGACCGACTCATACGACTGTTAGGACTTCTACGACTGTTAGGATTGTCTTAGAATAGTGATAAATAAAAGTGGTTGTTCACGGTGTATAATGGCACAGTCCTCTCTTGACATCAACACTCCTGTGGTCACTCCTGTGATCACTCCTGTGGTCACGGCCCCTACTGTTCTCTTCACTAGCCTCTGTTACAAGCGTCGATCTAGCAAGTATATGCCTGAGGTAGCGTTTAGTTTACTTGGTTCACATCATCTTCCAAAGTTATCACTTCCAAAGTTTCCAAACGTAGTGCAAGCAGCCGCCGTACAACAGGTTGGACATCAAGCTGCTGTTAACACTGCGTCAGCGTCGGCACCAGGTGTGTCACAGCGCCGGGTATCCTCTCCTTCTAATTTAGGGCCTAATTTAGGGCAGCTCTCGCCAGCTGTTAACACAGACGAGGATTATCATACGTATCCTCTCCATCGTAAAGGTGAGAATAATATCGACGCCCTAACTCTAATTTAATCTCAATAGTAACAAACACACTCTCATTCTTCTCAACTCTCCGCTAAAAACCCTCCGCTAACACAAACCCTCCTCCTCTCAACAACAACACAGTGAAAACTTCCACGGCAAGCCTCCCTACATTCACCCCCCTCCCCGACACTCCCCTCAACGACAGCCGTGAAAACATCTTCTCCCACTCCGACTCCGACAACCCCGGCCGTCGTTCCCCCTCCCAGGGCTCCCCTCCCTTCGGTCCCTCCTTCTCCCTCCCTCCTGCCAAGAACGCCCTCTGGCATTCCCGCTGCGTAAATCTAATCCGCTTCGACTCCGAGGCGTACTTAACTTACTTGGCTCAAGATTCGATCCGCAAGAAACCCAGATTCTGCGTCGGCATACAATCAGCTTCAGTGAAAGTAACCGCGACCACAGATTCAAAGTCCCCCACTGAATTCTGCGTAATAGTCGAGTGGATCGAGAGCTCTCGTAAGAGCAGGCCAGTAGGATCTCCCTTGGAAGACAGTGTAAGAGTGACGACGTCAAAGGAAGGTCGTTTCAAGCTGTGCTTTTTGGAGGCGTGGGAGAGGAGGGAGTTCATGGACATCGTTACTTCGTGCTCGAACGCGGTGCCGATCGAACTTCAATCTGCGCCCAGACTCTCAGAACCATCCGTGCAGATGCGGCAGGACGTCGATCAGCTACAGCGAAGGCATCAGCAACAACAACGTTCGTGGAGTGACCGTGACGTTCACGTTCTTACGGTCGCTATCGTGAGTTCGACGTCCCTATTCCTGTTGGTACCTCTTCTAGATTTTGTCAAGGTTTCAGCGGCATGTATTCTCATTAATCTATCGATAAAGTACACCAACATTCGCGTGGTAGAAGCTGGCGATAAAATCTCCAAAACTAAACAAAAAACGTCAATGAAAGAACCTAACGCTGTTAACATAACAGTCCCCCAAGCCCCTCATCGTTCCTCTTCCCCATTTCCTCTCCCCCCTTCCCCCCCCTCTCCCCCCCTCGTCGGTAAGTCTCTAACTCCCTGGACTCAAAACCTTCTCTCCAACTTCTACGTCCGTCCCTCCGGCTACCTAACCTCCCGCCTCCCCAAAAAGCCCCCCACCTTCTCCATCTACACCTGCGTCTCCTGCGATATAATCTCTAGTGATAAGAGACTTATTAATGTTGGGTCAAAAGTAATTTTTCCTGAAATATCATTCGAACCTTTAGAAGGTATCGAATCGTGTTTGTTGATAAATGTTCAGTTGAACGGTGAGAAACCTAGTCTGTTGAAGTCATGTAATGACGGGTTTGGATATAATTTAATATTATGTTTTGTATTAAGTGAGACGTCTAGGAGGATTTTAAGTAGTGAGGTACTGAGTGAGGAGGATAAGGTTAAGAGGAGGAGTATTGAGCTTTTTAAATGGTATTCGGGTAACGCGGATGATATGGGGGTTAGGGGAAGGTTTAAGATGATTTTTCAGGCGGAAGGACTTTTAGAAGGTTAGTAGAATTATATAAGATTGAAACGAGCGATGAGTAAAGAGAGAGACCACGTATACGAGGAACCCGTTGGGGTTTATAAGTGTTTTACATTGTTTATTCTAACGTTCGTTCGTTTTTGTTGTCCTTAACGGCTCGGCTGTTTCCTCGCTTCCACGTTCGCAGCTGGCTTCCCCGCTGTGTTTCAGAACTGGAATGGAAAACCTATGCTCATAAAACGCGCCGGAAGCGTCTTCAGAGGTGTAGCGAAAGTCGCGAATACTTCGAATTTATCTACGTCTCCAAACTCAATCTCTAAAACTAGAGGTTTATCCTTAGATTCATCCGACCCCACGTTAGCTAATACGTATGAAGGACGGTCTACACCTACTTCTCCTTCCGGTCCGAACAACTCAATCCACAGATATTTCGAATTCGACCTTAACCTACATTCCTTCCCTTACGTCGCAAAGAATGTTCTGCATCTCTTGCATTCTACCTGTTTTCCTAAACTGCTCACGTGTATTGGAGCTGTTATTGAAGGGAGGAATGAGGAGGAATTACCGGAGGCGCTTTTGGGGAGTTGTCAACTTGTGAGAGTTAAGAGAGAAGAAGCTATGTCAGAGAAAGATTATTTCGGGTGATCGTTTGGTTTGAATAATAAAAAACGCGCCACTAAGATTGGGCGTCCGTCGAATAACTGAACGTTTTTTTTCAATCTAAAATGCATTCTTGATTCGGTCGAGAACTCTCTCACGTCCTACATCCTCAACCTGTACAACCTCAACATTAAACATTCCGCCCATCTCAACGCGGTTCTTGGTCCACGTGGCCATGCCCCTCTTGTTGAGTTCCCCTGCGAAGTTGACATTGATGATTTTCCCCTCCTCTCTCTTCAAAATTTTTACGTCAAAGAGCTTGTCCGAGCTGAAGGAATGAAGACACTTGCGGTTGAGGAGTTCCACACCCTCCTCCCACTTGCCTGCCCTTCCTAGCCTTAGGTCCTCGATAATTTTCAAGTCGATGGGCATCTGGAGTTTAAAGGCGACGTCTCCTAGCCAGCTGGCGTCCTGTAATGTCTCAACCTCCCGTGAAACGAGTCCTAGGATACCGCAAACGACACTCTTGTCGCTCGTCTCGAAATTGCAGACGTCGAAGTTGTCGTACAAGACGCCCTTCAAATTCCAAGAGATTTCACGAGCTTCCAGAGAGCAGTTATTGAAGCACTTGACGTTCGTGTGTTTTGCTATACCCAAGCTGGGGAGATCTTTCATTCTAGTTTTCATTAATTTATTGATGTCTGTTGGTAAGGAAAATTTTTCTGATCCCGGAAGGTGATTCTTCCAGTACTCTTCCTCCTCGTCGTCAACTTTCGACCGGAGGCAGAGGGAGCCGCACTTGCTGCATCTTATATTTATAGAGGCCGACGTGGCGTATTTTACGCCGCCCCTGACCCGTCCCATCTCCCCTTCCCCCGCCTCCCCGATTCGCACTTCATCACACGACCAGTCTCCGTTGAATTGCTTGTCCCAAACAGCGTCTATAATTTCGAACGGTTCCACCTTGTACTTCAGCAGCGTTCTGGTCTCCGGGTACGGCAGTTTCTGGAATGCGGTGAGGTTGATGCGCTGCGACAGCGTCAGCCCGATTGACTTTTGGCCCTCGCTCTCCTTGACCCTTCGCCTCTCCTCCCTCCCCCTCTCCCTCCATTCTTCCTTTGACTCAGTCCACTTGAAGTCCGGCACCTTCTTCTCCAACTTGACGACGGCAATTTTGGCACCTTCCTCCAAATCTGTCTCTCTGTTGGACTCGTACGTGACGCTACAACCTATCGACATGCATAAATTTCTGCCGGCCGTGTTCAACCCAAAGCACCCGTTGCACGTCCAGTCGTCCTTCGACGCCCCCCCCTTTTTGAAGTTCTCGGCCTGAGTGTTCTCGCAGCCTGTCTTGGTGCATGTGTCCCTGCTCTTGAAGTTCGTGTTCCCGCATTCTATGCAGACCCAGTCGCTCCTCTTGAAGTTCTCTAGGCCCTCGGACTTTCTGAGCTTGTAGTTCTCGATCTGTGTCATGCTGCAGTCTGTCTTGTTGCAGACGTCCCTGCTCTTGAAGTTCTGATGTCCGCACGCCTTGCACTCCCAATCACCCTTGACGTAGCCGACGCACTTGGGATCCCAGTTCTAAGTTGAGTGCACGAGTTAGAATTGTGTAGCGGTGATATTGCTGGCTTTTGTTTGACGGACACACTTCAGACGGTGTCTGACTGACGCATTTCCAGCTCGATCCAGCTCGACACTTTCGCTTTGCTCCTCGCTGTCGCTCCGCCTAAGCCTATCCTAACGCTCACCTCCCCCTGAGTCATTTCACAGCCCGCGGCGTTGCACTTAGACCGCGATTTGAAGTTGAAGTTCGAGCAAACCTTGCACGTCCAGTCTCCCTTCTGGAACCCGTCAGTCGGCCGCATGCTCTGGCAGCTGTAGCAGGTGCCACGGTCACCATAGTTTTCGAACAGGCACTTCTTGCAATTCCACTTGCCGCCGTTGTTGCGATTGTACTTTGGTCCCGCCGCCTTTTCCTTTTCCGCCTTTTCCCTCTCGCACAAGCTCCACAAGCAGAGCGCGTCTCCGACCCTGCAGTCTTCGAACGTGACCTTGCACCAGCCGACTCTGACTTCGACATCGAGGACCTTCCCGTACTGATTGAAGTAGGCCATCAATTCAGCGTGGCCTACATTAGTGCCGACGTTGCCTACGAAGACTTGCAAAGGGGGGAGGGCTAGTGCGTCTTCCGGCTACAGCGAAGATAGAGTAGTTATTAGACAATAGTATTTGCCAACAGGGTTATTTGACCATCGCTTCGCTTCGCCTCTCCGCTCACCTTCTCCTCAACACGCTCAAGCAAGGGAGTCAAATCCACGTTCAGAAGATTGGAGAAGTCCATTGGCAACGTGTACATTGAGGACGTCTTTAAAGTGCGGACTTTCACCATAACTTTGTAATTTTCGTTGTTTACCTTGACGACTTCGTAGCCGTCGTAATACCCGAGCATGTACTCCTGCCCATCAGTACCGCCAGTGCGTCCACTGTTTTCGATTTTGAGATCCTTCAAGTTCTTGACTCCCTCGCGTATCTTGTCCGGCACGTCTCGCTTGAACTCCATGACCAGCCTCTCCACGACCACCCCGCTCCTCTCGCCCTTCAAGACCATCCCGTCGATTTCTACGAAGGATTTTTTTATTCTGTCGAAGCCGGGGCCTTTCGTTATGGACGTGCGGGTGAGGAAAGTACGTTCGCAGACAGCGTACTTCATCGCGAAAGGGGGCGAGAGCGTCGATCGGACTACGTCGGATTCCTTGCTCTTGAAAATGTTGCCTTTGCTGGAACCCTTGACCCAGAAGTTTTCGTCCGTGAGGATCACGTCCTCGATTCTCTTGACATCGAAGCTGGGAACTGAAGCGCGCGAAGAGTCAGTAAAGTACAGGAACGAGAATGCGTCAGAGAATGCGGTAACAATCTTCAAATCATAGATCTACTAACTCACCTTCTCCGGCGAAGAATTCGGCGTACGGGTCTCGTCGGACTTCGCCGCCTATCATTTCCAGACCCGCGCCCGAACCCGACGGAGTCATATCAAAAGTCAAACTATGACGGAAGTTGTGAGGCCCCGCCGGGCAATTGCACTTTGAGTGCAACGAACTCTTCAGCGCCTCGATCGTTCCGTTGGTGTCGACGAAGCCGGGGGACAACTCGACGCTGGAGGAATCGACGAAGTCAAGGTCCTCAAACGAGCTTATCGCGACCTTGGTGGTGTTCAAAATTGGGTCTGAGAGGTACACCGACTTGAAGGTCTTGAATTTTCCAGTGAGTGTCACGGTGTTCAGGGGATAGGTGTAGGGCCAGTGCTGCGAGGTTGTGAGGGTGGTTAGTGGCGAGATTGGTTGAGGAGGGCGCTCGTCGCGTCGCAGATTCATCCTCTCACCTTGACGTACGAATTTTTGAAGACGCAGTTCACTATTTTTGTTTCCGCGTCGGTCGTCTGGAGCAGGGAGAGGAGGTAGAAGGTAGACGAAGAAGACATTATGATGGGCGAGCGGTATTGGACGATTCCGGTGACGGTCACCTGAAGAGAAGGAGGAAGTAGGAAGTGGAGGGGTCAGCAGGGGGCACAACTCCTACTCAAGAATGAAGCCATTATTTTCTCGCCTGCTGCCATCGCACTCACCTGCTTGTCGTTCTTCGACGATATGCTCGACGTTTTCTCCTTCTTCTCCGACTGCGACTTCAGCCCCTTGATAGCCGTGACCCTAGCCAAGGCCTCGTGGACCATGACGTATTCAATCTTCGTTGGTCTGTCATTCAGCGCGAAGGCGGCGGGCAGCAGGGAGAACGGGACTGTACAGGGAAGTGGTGAAGACGCTGGGGCAGACTGAAGTTGCAGGTAGAAGGAGGATGTAGCAGGAGGGGAGAAGGTGTAGATCAATGTCGACGAAGCGGACAGTGTTGGCGGTTCTGAGGTATTATTTGACATCAGCGAGGCGAGGCCAAGAGGCTTGGAGGGAGTTAATTCAGTGCACTTGTTTGCGCCTTCTTAGCGATATTCTATGTTTGTGCTGTTGATAGAGCTATTATTTTCAGGTCGATAATAACAAATGTAATAAATTGAATTGCGCGAAGTTTTTCTGCTTGCCGCTTGCCAGGGTTCTGTATTTTGAGAAGTCATTTTGCTGCATCACTTTCCAAACTTCCTCATAAAAACCTTCACGACCGGACTGTCCGCCGAAAATATCCAGCTATATATCTGTTGTTCCATAGATTAGATCACCGCACCAGCGATTCAAATCCTAATCTGCGTTATTCTCCCTTTACAATACAATCCCTTTGACGAAACTTGACACCCCAACTACAGCTCTCCCTCCAAAAGGCATACTTTTCCTCACCCCGAGAACCAAAATGCAGAAGAACACTAGCGGGACGTGCGTAGACTATGTCCTGGAGGTGTCGTCCCTTCTCGACGTGTGCTGCCGCCGCCTGTCTCTGGTCGGTCCCCGTGATGACAACTTATCTGACCTTGCCCTCTACCTCGCTACCACTGAGCGGCAGATCCACGAGTACGTCATCGCTATCCTCCAGAGCGCGGGCGAGGCGGCCCGGCCGCACATAGACGACTCGAGCCTGATGGTGACGTGCGCGAGGCTCGCCACGTTGAGGTCCACCCTGAATTCGGACGTCAAGGTGAGCAGAGCAGCAAATCATATTATAATCTAAATCCCAAAATCTACACCGCCTACAACACTAACTTCATCGGCTGCACTCCAGTTCACCGCTGCCTTCAAAACAGGCGGCGTCAACTCGCTCCTCTTTTACCTGATCAATACCCTGCAGCTGTGCCTGACTCGAATCGAGGACGCTGACAGGATCCTGTGCGGCCAGAATGCCTCCCGAACTCGCAGCAGGAGCCTCCAGACGGAGATGGGGAACGACGGAGCCGGGGTCTTGGGCAGCAGCTTCCTGAACGGGACGGACATGTACATCGCCGATCCGAAGACCCTGATAATCACGGGGACTGCCGGGAAGCTCGCCAGGAGGCAGCAGATCACCAACACCATCTTCAGGTGGACGCGCAGGACCGCCCTGAGTCTGGGCGTCGGCGGCCTAATGTTCCTTGCGCTGGACAGGAAGAAGAAGATCAACTCGAAGAAGAACCAGGAGCAAGTCGCCAAGAGGGTCGGCTGGATCGTCGGCTTCGTGTTCCTGCGCAGCCTCGCCAAGAGGAAGTACGAGGTCTGGAGGCTCAGGCAGCGCCTCAACGACTCGACGCAGTCCCTCAGCATGTGGCAGCAGAAGTGGATCATAGTGTCGTCCATCGTGGCCAACAACGACCTCCGCAAGACCCTTTCCTACAACAAGCTCATTGCTGAGCCCTGCGCCGAGGACCACAACCTAGAAATGAAGGCCAGGTGAGGCACGAAGAGGGGCTACGAAGGGGCTGCGCTAATTCATTCTAACTCGTCCTTCGCTCCTCGGCTCGCAGCTCTCGAAGACTACTAGAGTCTTTACCTATTAGATCAAACAAGGGCGCGTTCTGGTACTCCCAGGGCGCCTTCCGCCTACTCATGGTCCGCAGGGCTATGGACCTCGTCTACGCCTCCGTCGGAACCGCCATGGACTTCACCGGCCCCAACGGTGCCTACGGGCTCTGGATGCCGGTCGCCGGTCTCTGCGCTAGTTATTACGCGATTGCCGGCCCGGACGTCACGTCCACCCGAGCGGCCTACCACGTGACTGCTCCCTCGATGGACTTCATCAAGCGCGCGTGGGGGATGGTGACGATGCCGCCCGTCAAGTGGCTCAGCATGGAAGCGAGTCGCCTCTTCAAGGGCATCAACGTCATCGAGCGTGTCTTCATAGCCGGCGTGCCGTGCCTCCTCCTGAGCCACGGCCCGCAGCCCGCTATCATCGCCGCCTTGGACAGGAGCAAGAGACAGAAGGGGAGGACGGACGACGTTCTGCCCGACATCGAGGAGGGGCTCGAGGGCAGCTCCTCCCCGCCCACGCCGAAGGACAGAAAGAGCAGGTCGCCCAAGAGGGACAAGCGGGACAAGAGCGCCTCGAAGGTCAACAAGGACTTGAGCAACCTCGAGGAGAAGGACGTCATCTTCCACATCACGGGGGGAGGGTGGTTCATCCACACCACGGCCACGGACATCCCGTGGCTCGCGGAGTGGTCGGCAGTCTCCGACGCAGTAGTCGTCGTGCCCGAGTACGACCTCCTCCCGGAGCACCATTACCCGAGGGCGCTGAACCAGTGCACGAGCATCTACAGCGCCCTCGTGAGCGGCGAGGCGGCCACCGACCTGGGGTTCAGGACCAAGAAGATTGCAGTGACGGGAGAGAGCGCGGGGGGCAACCTCGCGGCGGCCATGATCGTCAAGCTCTGCATGGAGAATATTGTCGACAAGACCGAGGTCAACAACCTCAGGGACAAACAAAGGTCCGAGGAGGAGGAGGAGAAGAGGGCTTTGGCGAAGGAATTATTAGAACACGAAGAGAAGGTGGAGAAGCTGGAGGACGAGGAGGAAAAGGAGGCCGAGACGGAAAAGGTGGAGGCCACCATGAAGAGGACGGCAAGCTCCTCAGAGAACTTCTTCAGGCGACTCCCGAGCAACATCAGCAAGGAGGCGAGGAAGGTTGGCGTCGTCACTCTGCCCGATTGCCTCATGCTCAGCTGCCCGGCCCTCAACATGTGCCACAGCGTAAGCCCTAGCCGCATCATGGGAACCGGAGATCCAGTTCTGCCGTCGGGGCTGATTCAAATGATCAGCAACGAATACGTGCCGGATTCTTCCGGCGTCAGTAAGGAGGACCCGTACTGCTCACCGTACTTCGCGCCCGACGACGTCCTGCGCTGCTTCCCGAACACTCTGCTCTGGGTCTCCGCCGTCGACCCCCTACTGGACGACGCCGTAGACTTCAACACGAGATTGAGGAGGGTCGGCGTCAACAGCAGCATCCACGCTGCGCAGCACATGCCGCACGCCTTCTTAGGACTGAGCAACGCAGGGTTTCCAGAGGCGGAGCGTGTACAAAAGTCGTGTCAGCGGTTCATCATCGAGACATTCAGAGATTAGCGTTAGTTGTAGTTGGTCAGGGGGGAAGGAGAAGGGAGTGGAATGGAAGGTGGAAGAAGAGTCCATTTACTTGATTTTTGAAAATTCTTTTTTACTTCGTTCTTTTCCACTTCCATCCCCTCCCCTTGCCCCCCCCCCCCCCCCACCCCAAACAAGACCATTCCCATATCCTTCCCATATCCTTCCCATATGTAATTATCACCCCCCCCCTTTCCCCTACTCCTTCCTAAACCCCTCACCCCCCCCCTTAATTCCCATCACCGCTCACCCCCCCCTGCTCACCCCCCTAAGTTTTTGACCCGCTCTGGTTTTGCCTGAGAAGTTCTAGGATCTGTTCGTTTTGTTCCACGAGCTTTCCGTTCTGTTGTTCTAGTCTTTCAATTTTCTTCTCTAGGACCGAGATTTTCTTTTGAGAGGTTTTCATCACTACTCTATTAATGTCTTTCTTCATCGTTCCGACGTCTGCGCAGATTTTGTCCTGGCCCGACCTGATGGCTCTGATTCTACCGGTCCACTCTGTTTGCCCATTTTGAAGGCCTCCCTCCTCGATTTCTAAGGATTCGGGCTGTAGTACTTGTATCCAATTAGGATACTTGTCCTTTTCTGACACCGTCAAGAACAGATTTTCCATCTTCCGTTTGAAGAAGCCTGGCGTGGCTTCGAACTCACAGATGATACCAGCTTTGGCAAACATGAACTCAGCTTTGGCGTTTTCTTGGATCTTGTCGAAAATATCGCCCATAATGGCTATGAGTAGGTTGAGCATGACAATGTTGATGATGAAGGTGAAAACCACGAATAGAGTGACACCAACCATCGCTATGATCCAGTTGGAGTTTGCGGTATAGTCCTTTTGAGGTTTTCCCACCTCGCCCAGCATCACTCCGTAGCTCATCAACAATGTTTCTGCTGGGTTTCGAAATGATTTTTCTTCGTAACAATCGTTGAAATCGTCCTTTTTGCTGCCATCATCGTCGAGCTTGAAAAACATGTAAAAAGCCATTGAAAAGCCACTCATAATGATGAACATGATTCCCACATACACTCGAACTCCTTTGACTATCCCGATAATCATTCTAACTAACTGACCGCTAGCCTCGAAACCTTGCAAGTAATATAACGTATTCAGGGACAATACCGGCAAAGTAACAATACTTGCCACGAACCGAACCCAATAGCTGTAGGACTGTACGGTACTAGCCATGTCATCCTCGATCTCGACGGTGAAGTAAAACATAGAAATGAAGTTCATGAGTAGAAAGATCAGGGACACTGCATCAAGGAACTCCCATATTGATCCGAAGAGCTCTCGAAAAAACCAAGCGACATGTTGTGCATAATAACGAAAGGTCATGTACTTCCGTAGACTCATACACATGCCCCCGTCCCGTTGGTCTTTCTTTCTCAGCTTCTCTCTAAATTTCTTGAGGCTTGCCTTCTTTTGGTAAATCTCGTGCTGAAAAAAGTAAAGCCAAATGAAAAAGCAAATCGTAAGTGGAGTTCGGTACGCCATAAAAGTCGCATTCCGCCAATCTTCAGAGTATGCGGGGAGTTGTTGAGCTTCAACAATGAATGCAGCGTCAATTGCAAATGTCACGACCATTAAAATTGCGAGGACGAAATGAACAGTGTACTGGTACTTGGCTTGCGTATCCCACTTGAATTGGACGATGCTGATGATAACCTGCGAAGGACGAAAGAGTTTTTAGTAGCGAGGTTAGCATTAATATGTTGGGCGGCGAGAGCACCTTGCACCTATAGTGAGCCTTACCTCATTTTCCCAGACTCGAAAGTCATTTGTCTCTTCGCTGGCGAATATCAAAGCTTGCAGAAAAGACGCCTCATTGACTTTTTTCTTAGCTGCACAATCCTTCAAGGGATTAAGTTTGGCGAATACAGGCGCACCTTTCCGTTTGCTCTGTTGGTCTTTGTCATTGGTAGTTGGTTCTTGAGTCTCTCCTTTGCCGCAACAGAGCAAACCTTTCGCTTTGCTCTGTTGGTCTTTGTCATTGGTCGTTGATTCTTGAGTATCTTCTTTGCTGCTTTGATCCTCTTCTTTGCCGTTTAGGGCACGGGATGAAAAAACCCTGCCTGACTGACCGAGATCGAACTGACTAGAAGATGTCCTTGTGAGAGCTTTTTTTCGTTGAATTGAACTATTTCTTCTCCGTTGGTCTTCTTCCTCCTCTCTTTTCTCGTATTGTTTTCGGTAGAATATTTTCTGCCAAAAATAGGGCGGGCTCCGGTCTGTAGAACCTTTGCCAATCTGCCTCTCGATTCCTTCTAAGCGATCGCAGTCTTTGCTCACAACATCATAGCATTTTAGGAGAGTAAGGGTCTTCATAAAGTTCAATGTAATACGAGGAAATTGATCTAGGCATTCAATCAAGAGGTTGATATCAATGAGTTCGCTCAGATGTTCCTCTTGCGCTCTGCTACTTTCTTCAAAAATAGCGAACTCCGGTGATAAAATCTGCGTTTGCAGTGTGAGAAAGTGCGCATGAGTTTTGTTTTGTCTATCGTGCTTCTCACCCTTGTGTAGCATTTCAATATGGCATTCACTCAGCGGCCGTTGTTGGCATCAAGGGCACATCTAAGCGGACACCGTCCGGACCTGTCCTTCATCAGGATAGCCACCATGGCGATTCTTTGGAGCTGCCCGGTCAGCTTCTCGTCGACCCCATTTTCGTAAGTTAAGAAATGATCTAGGAATTCCGGAATATCATTGGCGGCAGCGTAATGACAAAGATTCTGACCATTGTTACCTGTGATAACCTGAATGTCGTCGCGCTTGAGTTTCATTGTTTTGCTTTTACTTTTAAATTTTACTGTGTAGGTGACGTCGTCATCTTTCTTCTCTATCTTCTTGATTTTTGCTCTGCAAAGTTTGCCCTTTAACATCGCTTTGACATCATCGTCCTCCTTAATTGGCCTGTTCTCCTCATTGAGTAGTATTGGCTCTATTAGCGACTCGGGGTGTCGACCGAGAAGTCGACCAACGCCAGACTGTGCCCACGTAAAATCCTGGTCGACGGAATCTAACTTGTCTTCTTTAAGCATTTCATGCACTGCGGAAGGGAGATGGTGCATAAGTAACCCAATGTGGTTTTCGAAAAGTTTTTTCTCTTTATCAGTAGCGCTGATGATGGTTTTTCCATCAGGTGTAAATGTGGCAACCCTGTGAACAAGAAATATATGAGCAAGAGGAGCAAACAGCAAAATAATTCTCGTTATCTCACCTCACGAGCGCTGGATCTGCTGGTCTATATCTGAAGAAGATATGTCCATCGTTCTTTGCGGCATCATCAGTGTCGTCATCAGTCTTAGGCAGTGTTGTCTCAGATTGGTTGTCTCCTTTTTTGAAGTCCAGAAACCACGTCACGACCTCATCATCATCTCGTGAAACGACAATGTTTTCGGAGTTGACCATACCTCCATGTCGCTCAGGATACTGCTTCAAAGCAGTAGGTGCTTTATCTTCCGCATATATATCCCATACCCTAGCGATATGGTCGTCACAGGTTGTGAGAATTAAATCATTAGCAGCATTGGGGTCATCGAACAGTTCTTCGGGGTCGCGGTTTAGGGCAGCTTCGATCTCAGCAGCGTCGACGCCGTCCTGGGTAGCACGACCAACAGCCGCGTCGATTGGCAAGCCCGTCTTGGTCATCATCTTGAAGTACTTGGCGTACGTTGGATGGTCCTTTAGCTTGATCTTCGTGCCTTTGGGCAGGAAATCTATGCCTAAAACCTTATCTGGCTGCGAGAGTGAGATTCGAACGAGTTAGATTTGCGTGGGAGTGTATGAGTTCGCAGTTACTTACATGCCTAAAAATACGAATACTTTCCAATACTTCTGGATCGATATTCCAGAGGATGACGTTGTAGTCGTGCGAAGACGATATGAGTTCATTTTTGTTGGATGTGTAGCTAATTGCTGGTACCCTTGCTTCATGTCCATTCAATTTTTTGTGTATTTCAGGTTGTATTTCGAACCCTGGAGGCCCCTCTAAATTACAAAGGTAGATATCAGACTGGGTGCCTACTGCGAATTGTCTTTTATCCTCTGATATAGCCACAGCAAAGAAAGTCAAGTCCTTTTCCTCATCGACTTTAGATCCTGCGGAATACGGACTGTTCTTCTTATACAGACTGTTCTTCTTATCAAAGCCCATATTTTGCGAGTCTGGTGCTCCAGGAACTGCACCAGAGAACTCGTTCCAACCCTTTTCCGATGCTGGCTTTCTCCAGACGACGATTTGGTTCTTGTTGTGACCTGTGATGAACATATTTCCGTCATGTGAAATTGCGACGGCCTGAACTGTTTCTAGTGTTTCTCCACGGTTGTGTTTCTTTACCGTCGCAGAGAGATCCCACTTCTTTCGGCCGTCTTTTTTCTCCCATACTGAAATATGTGCTTTCTTGTCAGTAGTTCCATAAACCAATGTGTGCCCATCTCCCGCAATCCCGAGGCAGCGGACACCATTTCCGTCGCCGCTGTTGTAGTGCTTGAATTCCTTTTTATTTTTCGAAGCGTTGAGCCTGTACGGATGGGAGCAGATTGACGAGAAGATTTAGAATAGCCGGAGGCGTTTACTTTCAGTAATTGCCCCGTCGCCATTAAAGCGTCTCACCTGTGTTGTAGAACCGCGTGTTCTTCTCGCACCGTCGATCCACCAGAGATGATTTCGCGGCACGATTTGGAAAAGCAGACCGACCACACGGATTTACTGTGATCCGAAATTGTGCGGAGCGTCGCCCCTGTCTGCAAGCACCACAATTTTATTGTGTGGTCTTTAGATCCAGAGCACATCAACTGCAGCTGTTTATTCGAAGTTTGTTGAGGAGGATCTAACGAGATCGAATTAACGCCTCCTTTGTGCCCCGTGAAAGTCCTCCACGGCTTGATTTGTGACTCTTCATCGTATTCTGTGTGTTTTAAACCCTCTTTCGGGATGTGTATGCGCCACTCTGCGATTCGAGAAATGTCGAGTCAGAAAATAAGGGAATACGAGAATATCGACAACCTCTACTCCCTCACCTTTGATTGTCTTGTCCCAGCTGCCGCTGAAGAGAGTCATCAACGAGTTCCCCGACTGCTTCGAATTCTCCTCAACTTGCTTGAAAGCTAAGCAAACCACACGATCAACGTGCCCGCTAAAGCCCGCGAGTCGGAAGAGCAATTCATATTCTACTTTAATCTTACTTTCTGTGCCTTTATCGAATTTTATATCTTTATCTTTATGAGAGCGCCTCCATAACTTAATGCTACCATCTTTCGCTCCTGTCGCAAAATACTCTCCATCGCTAGAATAAGCGATTGATTTTACCTGACTATGTTTCTCTTTTTCTTGGTTAATTTTATTTGTTAACTCAGCCGCAAATCTTATCTCTATTGTCCGTCTACGCTTTTTAGGAATTTTAGGCATTGCGTCATTACGACCTTCGTTGTCGGCCAATTCCAAAATTGAACCTTCAGGTTCCAGGTTCAGGCGCGCGGGGGGGAGGTTTTTTGAATCTTGAAGCTCCTTCTCCTTGAACTCCTGTAGGGTCCATCTAAATATATCACCGTCATCTCCGCAAGTAATTATTTCTCCGGCGTAATCGGGGTTTGGGTTGCATGCTATGGCTGTAATCCTATCTTTGTGATGTTCCCCAGTCGCCAAAACTCTGTTTTTCTCGGCTAGATCCTTGAATCTTGGAAGTTTTTTGTTGCTTTGCCTTTTGGTTGGCTTCTCATCCTTCTCCCCAGGCTTCTCATCCTTGTTAGGGTTAAAGCAGGGGTAGTTGCCCTCGTAATTGTAGATCGAGAGTTTTCCACAACTATCACCCAAGCATAAGTATCCATCGAACGAGAAACACATACTAACGATCCTGATTTTTTTAGCTCCACTGCCATCACTGCTTTCATTCAGAATTTTCCTTTTAAAGACATTTAGTCTTTCTTTAGGACAGCCGTTCTCATCGGTGCTGTAGAGGACAATCTGGCCGTCCTCGCCTCCGGTACAAAATACCTCTTCACCTGCGCCAGGCTGGACTTCACCTGCGACCGACGATCAATGACGAGGAATTGTTAGCTTGCTATTTTGCAATCCACTCTTCTTGCCATAGCTCACCTTTTGAACCTGACAGCGGAACCGGAATTAGTTTGCGGTGTTTTAACGTGGGGGAAAATCCAACGAAGTGTATTTCGTCCTCGTGCGAATAGAGCTCAGTAAGAAAATGTTCTTCCTCAACTGCGATTTTATAATATGGATCAAACGATTCGTTTTTAACAATGGTTGGGGTGCGTCCAATCTTTGTCATTGGGTGGTCTTGGTCTGTAACAGTTGTCGCCGTGCCTCCCCCGCGAATCGTCGAGTTCCTGCTGGCGGCGCTCCTCTTCAAATCATTGGTCGTCGTCTCGGTTGCGGTGCGTCCGTTTCTTGTCTGTGGGTCGTTGCTTTTACCCTTGCCCATAAGGGTTCATCGTAAGCTCTTGCTCCATGAGAACGGACAGAAAACTTTAGAAGATACGTTGGTCAAACGTTCGCTGGGAAATAGGGGGGGGGAGTTCGGTAGGCTGGGAAGGGGGGGGGGGAGGAGTTGGGGGGGGGCGTTCAGGTAGGCTGGGAAGGTCGTGGGAGGAGTAAAACTCGGTTATCACTCGGAGATGGTGAAAAGCGGAGCAAAGCGGAGAATAGTGTAGGTAGCAAAATGGGAATTGCCGTTGGGGTCGTGGAATGAAATTAGTAGCTGAATAGAATAAGGGTATTTCGTTAAACCGTCACGATTGAGGAGAAATGAGTTGAACAGTTATTAACCCCCCCCATCTCTGACCTCTGCTTAAAGGCCATCAAGTTTCTGGACCCAAAGTTGTTGGGAGAAACTTTTATCTCTGAAAATACCAAGGAAATGAGCTCCACCGAGTGGGATGTCGCTACTCTCGCCTGGTACATTATTGGTTTAGTTCTTGTCGCCGTCTTTAACCTCTATTTGGCATTCTCAATCCCTCGCGATGTCCCTCTGAAGAAAAGATTGCCAACACTGATATTCGTCCTTGTGTGCGCCTATCGGGCATGCTATCCTAATATCTACTTAAAAAATGTGTGCCTCACTGGCACGCCATTTTCAACAATTATGATTAGCAGGTGAGATCCCCCCAAAATTGAGTTAAGAAAAAATTATCGTGCGATCAACTCAACGAAGGATGGTGTCAGGAGAATGATGAATGGTGTCGCGCCGGGCAATCATTTACTACACCACCGTCCAAAAACCCAACCATCATACTATACTCACCCCACCCAATCTCCTCAGGCTCTTGGCAACCGTTGGGGAGCTGTCCTGGGTCTGGCTGATCACGGACTCCCTTCGGATCGTGAACTCCCACCTGAACCGAAGAAAGAGCGTGACCTTCATGTCGCACCTTGGTTTCGTCCTCATATTCTGCGCCGAGATCTACAGCACTATTGGCACGATAACGAAGAACTCGCTCTTCTTTACTCTTGAAGAGGGATCGTGGGTGTTCACGGGTGTCTTCCTGCTCACTCCGTCTATTTTTCTCCTGTACAACGACAACCGTCGAGCGAAGGGAATCAAGTACGAAAACTACCTGAAAGTATTTGCAATAACCTTGTTCATCTACGACATCTGGGGCTGCACCTGTGACGTCCCGGACAACATTAATCGCTACCTTTCTGAGAAAGGCGAGGACCCATCGCCCTGGCTGTCGCTCTCAGCAGGCCTCTCGCAAGCTTTCGACGCATGCGAAATTGACCGTTCCTGGGACACCTGGAGCGGCTACGTGCTATGGATGACCGGGTACTTTTCGTTGGGAGTTTGGTCTTGCATCGCTCTGGCTCGATTGGAGCACAACACCAGAGAAGACGAGCCCAAAAAGGAGCCTCTACTGGTGAACGACGCCGTGGCCAGCGTATAAATAATAAATTATTAATATAATAAAATTTTCAAGACAAATTACTCGCTAACCTAACCCTTCCCCAACCCCAGAACCACCCCCCTTCACATACCCGCTCCTTCAACCCCACCTAAACTCATTGCTCCCCCCTCAACACTCCCCTCCATTGCCGGCGCCACGCTCCCTCCCTCGGGAGGCGGAGGCGGCGCGTAGATGTGTCCGCCCTTTCTTCTCAGCAGGTTGATCTCCGCCTTCAGCGCGTCGACCTCCTTGGCCTGCAGCTTCACCAACGCCACGAGCCTGTTCCTCTCCTCCGTCTCCTCCCTGATGGTGGGCCCGTCGTCTGCGACCTGCATGCCGCCCCCCTTTCCGTTCAGCTCCTTCTCCAGGAAGAACTGCCTGCCATTCAGTTCGGCGATGTTGTTGAGTTTTCCTGTGTTGACATTCGTCGAGTCCAGAAGCTTCTCCTTCAGCCTTCTGTGCTTGGCCTGCAAGGCGAAGATCTCCTTCTCGTTGGTGATTTCCAGTTCGTTGCTCTTGCTCTTCAGTTCGGCCTCGTCGTTATTCACGGAGATCTTGTCGAGCGCCTCGATGTCGACCAGCTGCCCGAACTTCAGCATCTGAATCTCCTCGCACTCCTTCGCCTGCTTCTCGATCTTCTTCTCCTTCACCAACTTGTCCTTCTCCAGGGCTCGCTTCTCCTTGTGCAGGCCACTGAAGTTGCCCTTGTCGACCACAATTTCGTCCTTCAGCTCCCCGATCCTGTTCCTAATCTTGCCTAAGTCGTCCTCGGAGAAAATCGTACACTCGTTGATCTTGACGCTCTCGCGCAAAATAGTGGGGTCGCTGGGAACCTCAACCATTTCGCCCTCCGCGCCGACTTCCGGCTTCCACAACCTGATCTGGCCCACCTTCAGAGGGATCGTCACCAGCAGCTCGTTGATCTCCTTCTGCTTCTCCGTCTGGAACTTTTGAATCTCGATCTCCGTCGACTTCAAGTCCTTGTCGATCTGCCTCTCCCTTCCCACGTGCCTATCGTGCGTCTTCTTGAGGGCGTCTAGCTCCTTCTGGAACTCGCTCATGTACTCCTCCTGGTCCAGCCTCTTCTCCCTCATCTCGATGATGCTCTCGTACAGGTGAGTATCGCAGCCGGGGGGGCACGAATCATCGACCTCCTCGTCGTCCTCATCCTCATCATCCTCATCGTAGTCATCGTAATCGGACTCCTCGTCCTCGTCCTCGTCCTCATCCTCGTCCCCCGTGCTGCGCTTCTTGGCGCGCTTGATCTTGCGCTTGAAAATCTTCAGCAACTGATCACAGAAGGCGTTCGACTCGGGCACAACCTTCAAAAACTCCCCCATGATGAGGTCATCCTTCTCCACCCATACCTCGAGCTCGGCGCTCTTCGTCTGCAACCTTCCGAAGCAGTCGCTGATGTTGGCCACCACCTCGGCCTTGTCCCTCTGGCACTTCTCGAGCTTTGTGGAGAGCATCTTGTCCTTGCTCTCGAACTCCTGGAGGAGGTGGAGCTCCTTGAAGAGGACCAACAGGCGCATCTCAGCAGCCTTGAGCTCCACCGAAAGAACGAGCCTCTCCTTCCTCAGCTCCCCGATGGTGGTGTCAACCTCTTTCACATCCGAAGCAATCTTGGCCACGATGCTCTGCCTCTCGTGCTTGAGCTTCTTCTTAATTTCGCTGATCTCGTCCTTCTCGATCTGACTCAAAGAGCTGGGGTCCTGGACCTCGGGCATCTCGCCAAAGCTACTGTGGCTATACGAAGCTTTGAGGATGGGAAGCGTCTGGGCCAAGGCGACGGCCTCGGGGCTCCAGATCGCGCCTCCTTTTCCGCCGCTTGCCTGATCAGCAGAGCCTCCCTCGATGGCCTTCTTGCACACGCTCTTAACGGGGCACTTGGCGTCCTCGATCTTGCCGTCGTTAGTCTTCACGCTCTCCTTGAACTTTTCGTAGTCGCTCTCAACGAAAACCTCGCGGTCCTCCGGGTACTCGCTGGGCTGCAGCTCAGGATCCCAAAGGTCCTTGCTCATGCTCTGCTGCTCGAGCTGTTTGTCAATGGCGCGCATCCTGGCATTGGACGACTTGGTGGCCAAAACGACCCTGGCCTTCATGTCACGGGCCCCCAAGAGGCTTTCGTTGAAGTTAACCTTGATGTTGTGGATACTCTCCTCGAGCAGGACCATCTGCCTTCGCTTCTTCTCCGCGTTGACCTGCTGCTCCTCAGGAACCTCGTAGTCCTCTCCGGTCTTCACCTTGTAGTCTCCGAGGTTGGCAATCGCGTCGGCGATGGCCTTGACGTCTCTCGGGTCATCGGCATCCTCCGCGGGCTTGCGCTCGACCAGCTCCTCCATCGCGTGCTTCCTCTCCATTCTCATGAGCTTCCTGGTCTCGAAGGCGGAGAGTTTCTTGGGAGAGCCGTCGGGACTCAGGCCGAGAGCTGCCATATCAATCGCAACCTTTGACTTCGTCGAGCGGTTGGTGTTGCGGGTGGAACGCACAGACCTGTCGCTGGACGAGTGGTGAGACCTGGACCTCAGCGACGAGGTCTCTTCGCCCTTCATGACGTTGTGAACGTGGTCAAGCATGTTCACCAGCACGTCGGGGTATTTCAGGGTGGGGAAGGACGACACCTGCAGACTCTTGGCCTTGAGGCTGTGCACAGTGAACCTCTCGTAGTCCAGCACCTCCAGGAACTCCTCTCTGAGCTTCTTCAGCCTCACGTCCGTCTTCTCGCTCTCGTGGGCGCACTCCAGCTCGACCTCCTTTATCATTTGCCTGCCCGCTTCAATAAGAATCTGGTTGAACTCGGGGTCGACCGTGAGTTCCTCCGGCGTCAGCCTCTGCTCCGCCGGCAGAGCGGAGTTCTTCTTCACGAACTCGGCGAATTCCTTCTGCATGCTCACGATCTTCTCCCTCACGCCCTCCTTCTTCCTCTCGGCGGCGGCCTTCCTCGCGTCCTCCTCCTTCCTCAGCTTCTCGTCCTGGATGGAGTAAGCGGTGTCATCCGTGATGTCCTCCACGGCAGCGGCCGCAGCTGCGGCAGCCTTGTCCTGACCCTCCTTGGTGCTGGCGAAGATTTCATCGAAGCCCTCAGGGGGCACCGAGGAGCCCTCGCCGCTGTCGGCCGAGGAAAGGAGCTTGTCGGCATTCCCTTCATCGAGAAGCATTCGTTTCTCCTTGGCTTCCATCGCCGCGGCCTCGACGGCCTTGGGGTTGAGCCTATAAATCGCTAACACGCCATCGTCGCCAACGGACAGCAGGAACTCGTCGTCAAAAGACAGCGCAGCACCGCTGCATCCGCCAGAGTTGGGATCGTGGTTAGAGTACTTGGTAAAGTAGCCGAGCTCGGCGGAGGGGCGGACGGTAACGGAACCGTCGTCGTTCGTCCCCAAAAAGAAGTTTTGGGAGGAGGAGAACGTAAGCGACTTGACTTTGGATATCTCCTCATCTTCCAGCAAGTTTTCAATTTGAACGCCGGCGAAGTACTCGCCGAGGCTGTACTCGTCCCCGAACTTTCCCTCGATGAGCTTTCCAGCCTTCTCGTCTCCGAAACCGACAACGAAGTTCTCCTCCTCCCCAGCGGTCTTCTTGTAGCAGGCGAAAGTAATGGAAGGGGGAACGGGCTCAGGGGGCTCCTCCTCCTCGATGTCGTCCGCGTTTTTCTTCTCCTCATCCTCGGGATTAGTCTCCTTGATCACCGGCCTGTCCTTGTACTGGTAGGTGCGCGTCTTAGGCTTCATCTCGAAGCTGTTGGCACTGACCGAGGCGAGTTCCTCGGACACGTCGATCTCAGTGAGGGTGTTTCCGGTACCGTAAAGCAGCGCCTTGCTGTCCGCCCTCCACGACAGAGAGACGATCGGGCCGGAGTCCTCGCTGGTGACAAATCCAACGGGAGTATAAGGAGAGGTGGGAGAGTCCTTAGCGGGGCACTTGAGCACGAACACGAGGCCGTCAACGCCTCCGGTTGCAATGTACTTGCCGTCGGGAGAGTACTCCACCCTGGACACCGCCTCGGTGTGAGGCTTCATCACCTGCTGGAGAGTGAGTTCGTCGTTGGTCCGGACGTAGCATCGGACGACTCCGTCCTCGAAGCCCGCGGCGAAGGTCCTTCCATCCTTGTCGACAGTGGTGGGGGCGGCGGTGACGGAGGTGCAGCCGTGCGCGTTCTTGACCGAAGACACGACGGTCTTGGTGACATAGTCCCAGCAGAAGACCTTGCCGTCCTTGCCGCCGGTCACGCAGAAGTGGTCCACGGGAGAAGCGGCGACCCCGGCAACGGGGCCAGCGTGGAATTCCCAGAGCTTCTCGGAAGGCGCGGAGCCGTCGCAAGGTTGTCTGTAGAGGGCACCGTTGCCGTCCTCAATGAGGAAGGTGTTGTCCTCCCCAGGGCTCTCAATGAAGTACTTGACGGAGGCATCCGGGGAGACAGTGACAGTCGTCTTGGGCTCGATGGGGTAGTCCATCGTGATGTCTGAGTCGACCTCCGCAACGTCGATTTCGGGGAAGCTCCAGTATTTGATGGTGCCGTCTCCGCCAGACGTGACAATCATGTTGCGCTTGCGGTCGTACTTGAGGCAGAAGATGCCGCCCTTGTGAGCGGGGACGTCGCCGAAGATCATGTCGTTGCCCGCAGTGTGCTTTGCGTCGTACATGAGCTCGGGCTTGGCGGACGAAGTGACGAACCTGCACTTGACAAAGTTTCCTTCCCAGAGCAACAAATATCTGCGAGCCGAGCAGCGAAGCGACGAGTTAGAGAGGCGTTGCGGTAGCGGTGGCGATGTCTATGTCGATATCGAGTTGATGGCTACGGCGGTAGCTATGGCGATGGCGTCGAAATCAAGAACACGCATATCTTCTCACCCTGACTCGCTACTGCTGATGACCTTGCCGTCAGGCAACTCGACGAAATCCTCAATGTCACTCAAATCAATTTTGCCGAATTTACCGATCTCGCCCTGCAACTTAAGGCCGGTGAAGGTCTTAGTCATGTTCCAGAAACGGATATGGCCCGTTCCGGAAGTTGTGAGGCGGCCCGGGTCGTCCTGGCTGAAAGCGACCTTGTACACATCTTGGCCGAAGGCCTTCGTGTGGAGGGTGATGCGTTCATTCTGTGGGGAGGGGGTAGGGGTAGGGGTAGGGGGGGGGGGGTTAGGGGGTGACGAAGCTGGAGGGGAGGAGAAAGGGGGTTAGACGCACCTTCCAATCCCAGACCGTCAAGAGAAAGTCTGGCTTCATTCCTACGGTACTAAGCTTCTCCCCATCGGCAGTGAAACTCATACTAGCGTAGCCGCGCTCCGTGCCGGTCTTCAAAATCTTCTGAAGGGCGAAGGAGGGGAAGTCATAAATGTAGACGTTGGGCTTGGTTCCAACACAACCAAGGGCGATCATGTCCCCCGCCGGAGACACAGCGAAGCAGCCAATGGCCTTATTGTCCAAACCCTTCACGTACGTCCTCTTCTTCGTCGTCAAGTCGAGCTGAACGAGTTCGTTGCCAGCAATGTAGAGCATCGTGTTCGAATCAACGAGGTAGATGTTCTGGCGGCGGTCAATAGGAAAGCCGGCCAAGCTGTGAAGGGCAGAGATGGTTCGGGGAAGCTCATGTGGGTCACGCCGGGGCAGGAATGAGGAGGGCTGGTACGATTCCGACATGGTACTATATGAGGGGGGGTGGGGAAGGTCGGGGGGGGTGACGGCAAAGCGTGGTCTAGGAAGGAGAGGACTGTGCGGAGGGGGGGTTGGACTGTTGTGATTAAATGGGAGAGAGCAGAGTGTGAGAAATTCGGGCGCGAGGGGAAAAAAAGAAGGAACTGAGTGTGAGATAGAATATTAACAAAGGCAAGACGCTCTTCGAGGTGGTTCAATACGTACGATTGGAGAACCCTAACAGTCAGCGATTTGTGAAGTTGGGTGCTTTTTGGGCCGATTTTAGACTCTAGAATCAAAGCACACAATTCTTTTGAGCACGTCCGCGAGCACTCCCATGTTCTTCGCATTTCCGCAGACGCCCCTAGACAGGGTCGACCTATCAGTCGCTGTGCTCTTGGGCGCGTGTGTTGTGCTGATGGGCTTCGGCAATGCCTTGAATATCCCCTTGCTTGGCCGTTCCCAAGGCTTCATGACGTATTCAAAGTTTGCGCAAGAAAAGGCCGGAAGGATGATCCCGTCGATGGAGCTACCCTCGCGTCTAGGCATGTTCCTGCTCTACTTTCCGTCGGCCTTGCTTGCTTACTTTTTCGAGCCTGCGACCTCAAGGTGTCGCCTTGCCTGTGAATTAACGATCGTCCACTTTGGGAAGCGCAGTTCCGAGTGTCTGTTCATGCACCGCTACAGTGGGGACATGCCCTTATCATCATCGTTCACGATATCTGGTTTCTGGTTTTGTTCGTCGGCATGTGTGCTTATCTGTTCGAGAGGGCGTCCGCGCAGGACGAGTGGAACCGCAAGAAGCTAAAGGACAAGTACCCGGCGCACCGCAAGCGCATCCTCCCGTTTATTTGGTGAGGGATGATCTTTCACGCAAGAGCTGACGGCGCGATTTAAAGATTAAAATAAGAATGGTTTTGATCACGGAAAAAGCTTTTTACCCTCTCCGCTCTCCTTTGCCTCCTTCTCATCAGCGAAAGGCGGCACTGGCGGAGGTTTCCCTCCTCTCATTGGACTCGCACTCTGCTGGATGGCGGTGATTATGTTCCCCTTGAGCATGTCTAGTTCCTGCATCAGGCTCGCCACCTCGTCCTGAGCAACCTTTAGTTTTGCGTCCGCGTCGGCCTTCGCTTTGCCCAATTTGTTGTTGGACTGCTTCAGGCCGAGCACCTCTTCTGTCAACCGCTCTTCCATGGTCGGAGCTCTTGCGAATAACGGGATCAAAACTTCGTCCGGCTTCGTGGTGTTCTTCACCGAGCTCAATGTGTCAATTTCATCCTTGATCTTTTGGATGTCTCTAAATATTAGGACCAGCTCACAGAGCCAGCCGTCCCCCAGATCTACGTACATTGTGATCTGAGGCGGTACCTTGTACTGTTTAGTCGTTAAAGGTTCGAAGGTGCTCTTCAGCCCGGCGACTTTCAGTTTCTTCATGCAGCCCTCGTAACAAATGCTGAGGAGCAGAGGGTCCTCGAAGGTCAGCGTGCACCTGTTCAGGTCTCTCAGACCAAACCAAGGCCGCCCCCCCGTCTCTGCGGCCTTGACGCCCGCCTCAAACTTAGCCAAAGCTCTCTGCTGCGACTTGGGCGGACCGAACCTTGCCTTCACAAAGGCAGGATTCCCCGTCCCCCTTTCAAGGGCGTACAGCGATGACGTGAGGGACACGGCGTTGCCGAACTTGTCCGCCTCGTAAATGCTCGCCTCGATCCCAAAACTTGCGCATATCTCCTTTACGCTAGTGACCTTGTCAAAGTGCGAAACGATCGAACCGTTGATGAGGTCCTGAAACTCCTTCTCCCGCCACGTGGCCATGGCCAGAAGGACCTTTGTTATCTCCTCCTTGCTATTTTCCTTCCCGGGCATCTCCAGGGCCGGGACGAGCTGCTGCCTGGTCATGGGAATGTCAGCGACTTTCCCTACCTGCTTGTACCTGTGTCCGTTATCTCTGAATCTGTAATTCAAGAGCACGTCAAAAGTGAGCTTCCCCAGCCTCACGCTCTGCTGGTCGCACACCCTCTTCAGCTTCACGTAGCTCTTCTCCGCCCTTTCGGCGTCCTTGTTTCGGACATGCATCAGGATGTCGTCCTGCAAGTCGGTCACCTCTTTCCTGATGGTCTCGTCGCAAATTTTGGCGATGGCCGCCTTCGCCCGATTCAGGTAAAGCTCGTCCTTGTTGAAGTCGCTGTAAAACCCTGCCACTCCGAGCCGCTTCATCATGGGCTCGAAAGCTTCAGGCAAGGTGTCGCCAGAAAGGTTGTTGCCTTTGATGCCAAAGTAAGTCAAAGCGTGAAGGTCCGCCAGGGCATTGGGCAGAGTCCCGGTCAGTAGGTTCTATAGTAGTTTTTGTTCGCGGGTGTGTGTGAGAAAGCGAAGGGATTGTCGACGAGGGCAAGGAGGGCAAGGAGGGCGCAGGACTCAGGACTCAAAACTCATCTCACCTCTCGCAATATTAACTTCTTCAGAATGTCAAGCTTTCCCAAGCTCGCCGGAATCTCCCCGGTCAACTTGTTGTTCCCCAGATCCAGCTGAGTCAGCTCCCCGAGCAGGCCAAGCTCCTCCGGTATGTTGCCGTCCAGATTATTCTTCCAAAGGTCCAACTTGTCCAACATGGAGAGCTTCCATATTCCGGCAGGGATGTTACCGCTTAAATTACACTGTGGCCACTCGATCTTAATCACCCTCCTCCCCCCAATAGTCTGAGCGACCTTCAACCCCTTCCACTTGCTAACGTCGTCGGAATCGTTCTTGAGGGTCGCCTCTGTCCCTCCCATCGACAACCAGCATTGGAGCACTGTCTCGCAGTCCTCCTCCAGTTTGGTATTGGAGCCAGGGCGCACCGCGGCCATTGTCTAATATACGCACTGGTTCAGTATTGACACCGGGGGCAGCTTTTTATTGGATTATAAAGCTGCGTGCGCTGTGAGAGGGTGTGAATAATTTTCCCTATTAAAGCAGATGGTAACTTATTTTCACTTATCAGCAAAGAATTTCCACCAAAATACATACCCCACGTCTCCTAGAAATCGAAGAAAGAAGTTTTTTTATACAGAAGGAATCATATCGTCACAGTTACCTAACTAACTTGCTGAAACCTCGGCGCACGCCGTGTAACTACCGAAACCATGGGATGCAGCAACTCGAAGGACCCCGGCCTTCTAGACGAAGACATGATGGATGTAATGGACAACCACGAAAAGAAGGTCAGGAACAGCATTGTTAAGAAGGACTCCGCGAGACTGAAGAAGAGGGGAACTTTCAAAGTGGAGCAGAGTCGAGGCGGGATGAAGAAAAAAGCAGCCCACGAGCTCCGCATAAGGGAACCTGGTGAGATGAAGGAGGCACCTGCAGGCATTCCTACCTTGGTTAACTGGGTGCTCACGCCGGAGGGCGCGGTGCTGGGTGAGGTCTTCGAGGGCCTCAAGAACGGCGACTACCACGAGGGCGAGCTGATCCAGACCAGCGAGATTGCCATGGGCCAGCTCTGCGAGGAGTGGAAGGTGGTGGAGACAGAATCGGGGAGCAAGTACTTCCTCGGAATCAACGACACAGACGAGCTGCCGCAATCGCAGCCGAAGGAGCGAGCACCCTCGCCCGCTCAGACAAAAGCCCCCTCGCCCGTTCAGACAGGAGGCGCCTCGCCGGCGGACGAAATAATTCCTCCGCCCTTGACGCCGCCCCCTGCCCGAACCCGCGTCGAGAGCGAGGCCGCCCTCCTCGATCAGCAGAAGGAGAAGGTCGAGAAGGCCGCGGCCAAGCGCGCGCAAATAGAGGCGGCGAAGAAGGCCAAAGAGGAGGAGGAGAGGGCGAAGACCCTGGCCCTCCCCGCCGCCCGCCGCCAGACCCTCGGCAACGAAGAGGAGAAGAAGCGCTGGGCCAAGAACAGGGAAATGATCCTCAACGAGCAGGCCGCCCGCATTGCCGCAGAGAAGGCCAAAAGAGAGCAGTACGAGCTCGAGCGTGAGCGGAACATGCTCATGGATATCGCGTTGACGAAGGAGGCGCAGGGGGTCAAGAGTATGACGGTCGGAGTTAGTTCGGAAGGCCATAAGTACGTCATACCGGAAGAAAATGGAAATGCTGTTAAACCGAAGCGGATAAAACCGAGTGAGATGATGAGAAACCCCAGCCTTGTGGAGGAGAAGGGTCCAATGGAGTGATGATATTCATCACTGTCTTTTTGGGTTGGTCGGAGGGCGGGGTGGAGAAACGAGGAAAGAGAAAGTTGAATAGACAAGTGGGTCAAATGTTGTTTAATACTGAAATACACGCTCACTTCTTTTGCTTCTTCTTGAGTTTCTGCACCATCGCGCTGAGCGCGCTCGCGCCTCCTCCCTCCACCTTCCCCTCGTCGTTGACAGTGACGTCGTCCGTCCTTTTCTTCTTCTTCTTCTTCCTCCTTTGAGTCTGCGTGGCTAGGACTTCCTTCATCGCGGCGGTTTCCTTGAAGGAAGGGTTGGACTTGTCGATACCGAACCTGTCGTCGCTTCCGTCGAAGACGGCGCTGAAGCGGTCGTCCGTGCTGTCGATCTGGAACTCCTTCCCCGCGACGTCCTTGGAGCGCCGCTCCTCCTTCTTCTTTCGTCCTCCCTTGAGCTTCTTTCCCTTCATCTTCTCGATGCGTTCTATTCCGCGCATGTCGAAGTCCTTCAATTTCTCGACGTCAGCGTCGTCTCCCAGGAGCTTTCGGAGCTCGGACTTCGAGGCTGCTCTCTTGCTCGGGTCGGTGTTTTTGGGCGGGAGGGTGTTTTTCTTCTTGTCTTTCTTGGACTTGGAGGAGGATTTTTTCTTCTCCTCTTCGCCGTCGCTCTCCATGAAGAAGCCTCCGTCGGAATCTTCTCCTTCGGAACCTGGTGTAGTGTGGTGTGGTGTTAGAAATGTGTAGAATTGTAGAATTGTGTAGCGGGTGAAATTGAAATTGGACAACCCACACACACTCTCACCTCCCTTCGCCCAATCCGGGACGGAGTCATCATCGTCTGCTCCCAAGAAATCGTCCGCTTCGCCTTCGTCTTCGTCGCCCTTCTTCTTATTGGCCGCCTTCCTCTCCTTTCTCTTGGCCTTCCTCTTCTCTTGGTACTTCTCCCACGGTGTGAGCTCGACGTTATCGTCCTTCCCCTCCTTCTTCTTCTTCTTGAGTTTCTCCTTGAGGCTCTGAACCCCCCCGGAAAGCGTGAAGGTCATTTCCCCTTCGACCTTTTCGTCTTGGACCGAGTCCTCCTCCTCCATCTCCCCCGCGTCGTCTCCGAGCAGCATTTTTCTGATATCCTTCCCTCGCTCTTCCTCGTCTTCGCTGCTCTCTTCTCCGCTGCTCGCGAGGTACGCCTTCAGGTCGTCTCCCTCAGCCATGGCCTTCCACTCTTCACCTCCGACACCCCACTTCGTCAACATCGCAGCCCTGTCGTCGTCCCCTTGATCCCACGTGCATTGAACGCGAGTCTGCTGAAGAGCCTTGTTGATAAAATCAGGTGCGGTGTAACGGTCGGGAACCTTGAAGCACGAGTCCTCCCTTTTTCTACCAGATTTGCAGGACTCAAGGTCCCCCTTGGGGATGCCGCGGACGTCGATGGCGCAGCTGGAGTGCTCGAGCTCGATGCCGTCGAGCTCCTTGTAGGCTAGGTTGGCGTTGTGGTGGGAGTTGAAGGTGGCGATCGCGAAGTAGTACTTTAGTTTGGAGGCTTCGTAGCGGCGGAGCTTTTCGAGGTCGAAGTCGGTGGAGTCGGCGCCGTGGGCGTCTGTGAACGGGGGGGGGAGGAGTTAGTATTCTATTAAAAATAGGTGATTGTGAGGTGGTCTCACCTTTTCGGGGTGCCTCGTCGTCCTTCATGTCGATGTCATTTTCGTCTTCGTCGTCCCCAGAGCTTTCGTCCTCGTCCTTCTCCGGAACCTCCTCCTCCTTCCACAGTCCCCTGGGACCTAACCTCTCCTCCTCCTTCATCCTCTCCATCCCGAAGTCGCTGGGGAAGATTTCAACCGACTTCAGACCTTCAACGAAACTCGACACCAAAGTGAACACATCAACAGCCTTCACCTTATCCCAGTCAAAGTTCAACATCGCGAGGTGGCACGTCTCAAGGTTCTCTACCGTCTCGGCCTGCACGCGCTCCGAGAGGACGCCCTCATTTTCTGAACCGAACACACCTAAACTCTCGTCGATGTCCGAGTCGGGTTCGTCGTCCTCGGAGTCGGAAGAGGACTCGGACTCGGAGAGGGATATCTCACCGCGGGATAAAGCAGTTAGGTAAGCTATCCTTTCCTCTGGGTTTTTGAACTCGAGTTCTGAACCGTCAGAGTCTGAATCGGAGGAGTCTGAATCGGAGGAGGAACCGGCGGGGGGAGGGACCGGCACAGCGGCTGGGAGCTTGTAGAAATCCGACATCTCGTTGTCGTCGGCGGTCGACTTCTTCACCTTTTTGCCTCGGCTGTCGGTCTTGGAGGTCTGTGGTCCGAGGGAGAACTCAGGGTCAGTGAGGATGGAGGAGAAACGTTCGTCTAGAACGAGCTTGTGGTCGTCTCCATCTTTCTTGTTGTCTCGTTTGAATTTAGGGTTGCGGTGGGCGGAGGAGAAACGGTCGTCAGTTATTTCTGAGGAGTCAGGGGGGGATTTAGTGGATGGTTTCTTGGAGGGGAGGGAGGAAGATGAGAAACGAGGGTCTGAGGATGTTGACTTTTTCTTTGATTTAACCATTATTACGCCTTAGTACGAGAGTGAAGCTGCCAGCAGTCTGCAGATTGCGAAGACGAAGAGTCAGTAGTGAGTCAGTAGGCTGTGAATAGTCGTTTAATGTGACGTGGATCGGCTTTTGTTATGAGTTTCTTTAGAGGGCGACCACTGGTAATTGTTGAGGCATCATGGCAAGCTTTGCGTGGCGTTTAAAGAGCAAATATTTTACGCTTTCTGAGACACAGATGAAAAGTAGGACTGCTGTCGTACCTGCAAGGGCAATCGTCAAGGTCTGAGCTTTGGGTCGAGAATCTTGTGATGGAAGAATTTTTTTCTCTGGCAACGATTTTTCGTAACTTTCAGCTATTATCGTCGCGTTTCAGTTTCATCGAGATAGTAATCCGCAATCTAGTAATCTAGTCGTTCTACTCTCATAACTCACGTAGTGTATTGTGGCGTAGTTGCAGTGTAGAGTAAAAAACCAGTTCAGATAGCGGCGTCAGTGATTAGCATCTGCTCACAACAGCTGAGATGATGATGTCGACGCCTTTGACGAGTCTCTCCGATTCCCACCGCGAGCTGTCGAAGTCGATCGAACAGAGTAACGAATCGACAGAAACTTTCAGGAAAATCATCGTCAGCGGTGAGACTTTTTTGTGTGTGTGTGTGTTTGTGTTTCTCCTAATTTCTAACACTCGCTTCAGAGGGCAAGGACCTTCGCCGTCTCTCGAACACCCTCCTCGACTTGTCGTCTTCGATCCTCGAGTTGCAGGCCTCCTCTTCCTCCCTCCGTTCAACATTATCGTTGAGTGCTCTCCCTCGTCTTCGTTCACTCCGTTCGGAGTTGGACGCTAAAGACGCGGATTTCGAACGCTTGAAGAAGGAAGCGGGCGATGTGAGGGGGACGATCGAGAGGGAGAAGGGAGCTTTCGTTGAAATGTCGGAGGCGCTTAGGGGGGAGATTACGGAGAGGTGAGAGCGAATATAGAGGGAGCGAAGCGACCGACCGAGGCAGCGAAGCATCAAATCGGTACTAACTTCAACACAAAACATCTCATAACAGGGTCAAAAGGAGGGGAAGGAACTTCGACAGGTTGATGGGGGGGGAGGGTGACACAGAGGAGGAGCCCAAGGGCATTCAAAGGCTCGAGGAGAAAGGGAGGGAAGTGGAGGATCTGAAGGCTAAGCTGGACGAAGTTTTCACGTCGCAGGAGGCCGTCAAGGTGAGTTGAACTGGGCCGAGGGAGCGAACTATTCTGTAACCCTAACGCTTCTCCGTTCTTAGGCTCGCTTGTCAGCGTTGCAGTCTAAGCTCAAGGCCACGAACAGGTCCACCATCGAAAGCAACACCGCCCTTGTCAACGTGACTTCCAACATCGACCTGATGACCTCCAGCCCATTCTCCAACATCGGAGGAGCCTTCGACAACCCCAGCGCGGGGCTGGACGTCGAAGGAGGGAAGGAGCACATGGGGAAAGTCAAGGACAATTATAGGGAGAGGTACATGGTCGACAATTTCACCAACAGGATAGGGGGGGAGGAACTGAGCGAGGAGGATGACAGCGACAGCGACGAGGAGGTCTTAAGGAAGATGATTTGAGTCGGCCGAGACCATGGTAACTATATATAATATATATATATATTTATGTGCGAGGAGGATCGAAGCATCAATTCCATTGTTACGGGGGGTGTTGATTCTGTTAGGGTTTTATTTATTAGATGATAATTTTCCATATTAAACACAATTGTCCTCTTTGGATTATTATTATTTTTTTCACTAATCTCTCTCTAGTCCACCTCGAGGTCGACGGGGTTGACGAGAGTCTCGCTAAAGTCGGTCAATTTTTCGACTCCCCTGACCTCGTGGTCGAGGAGGGGCTGCAGGACGATGTGGAAGTCGTCGCCGTAGAGGTCGAAGCACTGGCCAATGTATTTGTCCTGCATTTTCTTTCGCGCCATCATTTTGGAGCAGATCTCGCGGGCCTCCTTGGAGAGCTTTCCCTTCTGTGGAACTTTTGTGTGAGAAGCAGAAACATGCACAGTTGGGGGTCGAGCAAGGCGAGCACCGAGGGAGCGGAGCGAGGAGCGAAGCGACGAATATATACAACATCAACATTATCTTGTGCATCATTCTAACTCGTTAACGTCGCAGGAGGCCGTCGGAGCGGATTCCAGCCGACCACAACCAACAAGGGCTTCGTCTTACCTCCTCCTCGAACCACTCAGCCAGCTCCTCGGCGTCCTTCTCAGGGAAGAGCACCTGATTAATAACGACGTTATGCGAGTCAATTCCGAATTTGCTAAGCTCCTGCACGAGCCTCTCCGTCTCGAAGATCGAGAGGAACTCAGGGATGCAGACGCACACGAAGGTGGTGACTGTTGGGTCCTGGAACATGGTGTTTACTTTGTTGATGATCTCGCGGGTCTGTGATGCGATGAGAATGAGCCGAGGAGCGAAGCGGCGAGTTAGAATAAAGAATCGGTTGACGAGCGCCGAGATATTCGTTCGAGCACGTTCTCACCTCCTCGAGCTTGCCGAGCATCATGTCGGTGGGGGACTCGCCGTTGGGGCCGGTGCCAGCGCCTCCTCCCATCAAACCGCTCATGGAGCTCAACATCCCTCCGAACTTATCCTTCAAATCCATAATCTTCCCCAAAGCCTTCTCCATAATAGTCGGGAAGCTCAGCAGCCTAAGCGTGTGTCCCGTCGGCGCGGTGTCGAAAACGATGGTGTCGTAGTCCATGGTCTGAACTTGCTTCATGAGCTCCGAGAAGGACATGGCCTCGTCGATGCCGGGGATGGACGACGTCAGGTCGCCCATGAGGGATTGAAGGACGGACTGCTCGTCGTCGCCGGCGGCGGCGGACATTTCACCCTGTTTTATTTTGGAGGAGGTGGGGAGGTGGGGGGGCGGGGGGGTGGGGGGTTGGTGAACAGGTTTAAAATGATTGTGGCCGTGTTCATGGTGTTAATGTTTCCTCACCTGAATCTTGTCCATGTCGGCGTTGGCGTCGATTTCCATGACGTACAAATTGTCGAAACCGTCCACGAGCATCGGGTCCCTCCCGAACTTCTGGCAGAAAGCGTCGCTCAAATTGTGGGCCGGGTCGGTTGAGACGATGAGGACCTTGTTGCGCTTCTTAGCGAGCTGGATGGAGAGGCAGCAGGAGGTGGTAGTTTTGCCGACGCCGCCCTTGCCACCGACGAAGATCCACTTCAGGGAGTCCTGTTCGACGACGTTCTGGGAGAGGAGGAGGGGAGAGGGGAGAGGAGGGAGGGAGAAGGGTGCGGAGGGTGAGAAGTGAGAAGGGCGACGTGGGAGTTTTGCTTATTGTTGATGCTTATTGTTGATGGTGGTGGGGCAGATTGCGGCTATAATTACAACTTGTTTAAGGTGCGGCGTCATCAGACCTTCAATTCGCCTTAATTGATGATTTATAAGGCACATCGGTAAGGACCGTGATCGGAGCAGACGTCGGAGAAGCAGTCCGATGGAATAAATCATCATATTCACAATATTTAAGGTTAAATTTGCTATTGGGAGATTTTAGACGCACGCACCATGAGCGAAGGATCGGGGACGTCAATGTCATCTTCAAAGGAAGCCATATTGATTTCGAAGAAAATATTTTTTTCCTGGCAAAGTTTTTGGCAGTAATCACGCCAGCGCCACGCACAATGAAGAATATGTGTATGCTCACCAAGGTTGTTTTGGCATGCGCACTGCTATGTCAGGACGCTAGCGGATTTCAATCTGTTTACAATCCCGTCGCTTCGACCTTGCTCGGTCGAGGTGGTCGAGTTGGTACAGGACTCTGTCGAGGTGGTCGAGTTGGTACAGGCTGCATGTCACTGGAGGCAACGGTGGACGTGATTGGAGCCGGTCCATCTGGCCTGGCTACGGCGTTAGGTCTTTTGGAGCAGGGACACAAGGTCAAGGTTTACGATAGGCTTGGCGAACCAGTCGACCCTGCCGATCCAAAAATATGGTCCGCCGAGGCGGGGGGAGTGGAGAAGTTTTACCTGATCGGGCTGGGTGGGAGGGGTCAGAAGGCGCTGAAGGATCTAGGGGTCTGGGACAAGGTTTCGGAGTACTGCTCGGAGGTCGTGGGGAGGAAAGATTGGAGCCCAGGGTCGGAGGAGGGGGTGGAGAGGATTTTTACGGACCGGCCTTACACCACGATGGTGCTGCCGAGGGACAAGCTCGTCGGGGCGCTTTATCAGGAGGTTCTGAAGAAAGGCGACGGCGACGTCGAATTCTTCTTCGGGAAGGACGTCGAGGTGGTCGACTTCGGGGAGGCGGAGGGGAACAGCGTAGAGCTGACTGTAAACGACTGTGTTCCTGCGGCCTCCGGCCCCAACGAGGGCGAGTGCGACGTTACCACCGTCAACACTGTGAAGAGGTCGTCCGACTTTGTTGTTGCTGCCGACGGCGCCGGTCGGAGCATCGCCGAGAAAGTCGCGACCATCGAAAAGTACGTGGACGACAATGTCAGGTGAGACGCTGCGAGGAGCGAAGAGACGAGCTGAGCAGGCTTGTGGACTGACACTCCTTCCTTTGCAGAATCTACAAGACAATTCCGTTGAAGCTGCCTGCCGATGACAAGGACTGGAACTGGAAATTGAACTTCTCCGCGAGGACTGGCGATGGGAGGTTCAACTTGGACGCTCTGCCTGCTTCTAAGAACGGGGATTACTGCGCCGTGATGCTTTTGAAGGAGGACGATCCGTTGGCGAAGGAGGGAGCAGACCCCGACGTTATGAGGGAGGATTTCGACAGAATCTTGCCGCAATTTAGCCAGCTGATTAGCGACGACGTAATGAAGCGGGTCGCGGCGAAGCCCGTCAGCCGTTTGCCTAGGTGAGGACGAACGACGACAACTAGAAACGAAGCGACGGGTGTTCAGTGACTGCAGTATCTAACTCAATCTTCATGCGACTCGCTGTGCTCGTCGCAGCTTCCGCTACATCTACCCCCGCCTCCACCGCGGAAAGGTTGTCGTTCTTGGCGACGCGGCGCATTCGGTGAAGCCGTACTTTGGGCTGGGGGCGAACAGCGCGCTGGAAGACGTCATCGCCCTGACGGACTGCGTGAAGGAGAGGGGACTTTCCTGCGGAGCGGCGGAGGAGTTCAGCAAAAAGAGGGCCGGGGAGGCCAAGGCGTTGGTGAAGCTATCGCGAGGGTTCGACAGGCCAGGCAAGCTCGGTTTCGCAACATTCATTCTGCCTTTGATTTTAGACGGCATCTTTCATGGCATGCTCCCGAAGCTGTTTTCCCCGAATACGATAGCTATGCTCCAAGCGTCGAGGACCGACTCGAGCGGCGAGGCCATCAGCTACACCTTTCAGGAGGTTGTCAGCATCAAGAGGTTCGACAGAGTGAAGCAGGCAGCACTCGTATCCGGAGTGCTTTACGCCATGGGGAAGACGGCGTCCTTGTGCCTCGGAGGTTTGGCGACGCTTCTTAGGAGAAGCAAGCTCAGCGTTGGAATCGCCAGCTCCTTGGTTCTCTTCGTCGGACTGGCCGCACGCCGGTTTTACTCTTCCTTCAGCGACAATTCCGCAGGTGAGGTTCTCGCCAAGACCGAGACCGACATCAACGGGAAGAAGATCAGTAAGAAGAAAAAATTCGAAGACAACGAGAGCTTCATGATGAGCGCTAGGCAGAAGCAAAGGGAACGCGACGGGGGATAGGATAGGATATTAATGTAGTGTGAATTTAATTATAAAACTTCGCCTATTCCTTCTCGACTAGCTCGTCTCTCCACCATGGTCAACTCCATCACCTCTCCGCCACTACTACTACTTCTGCCACTATTCCTGCCTCGCTCCGCCCAGTTAAATTCTTCCTCCCTGCTTTCGTTCAAGTAGCCGTAAATGTTGAAAACCTCCGACCTAAAAAAGAGGTACACGAAGAGGATTGCAAAAGCGCAAAAGACATGCCAAAGAGCATGTCCCTGAAACCAGTGGTGAGGTCCAAACCAGTCGGAGCACATCCAAGTTTGATCATATTCTCGGAATAGCTGCGAAGGAAGGGTTAGGGAGGGTTAGATTCTACCAGCGCTGTTAGAGGTAGAGTCACGAGGAGGTACTCACCTTTCCGGCTAAAATGCTGATCAATGCAAGGATAGCGAGCCCCCAGCTGCGCCTGCGTCGTACTTCCCTCTCTTTTTCTTTCTTCTCAATTCGCTTCAGCCACTCCTTTCCCAAAATGCAACCACCAATGGTATTCTTCAACATGCGAGCGATGCCGATGAAAAATGGAAAAGGGACACCGACAACAACGCCTAGTATAAGAAATATCGTCATATCCTCCCAATTTTCGTACCCTGCGATGGGCGAGCGAAAGATGAGTTGGGGAGCGAAGCGACGAGTTTAACGAAGAACACTCTCACCTATTAATCGGTTGTGCTCATATACCCTGTAGCCGGCGTAAAGCGCTCCGAAGCTGACGGTGTGAATCGCAACAGTGAGGACCTTCGAGTTCCTTAAATGAAGGTACGATATCAAGCGGACGGAGGCGAGGCCAATAATGTATATGCAAATGACGTAGATTGACCCCATGTCCATAGTGCCACCCTTGTGAGTCAGCGAAGCATGCCAGCAGAACGACGTGTAGCACATCACTACGCAGCATCCGGCGAGGTTGATTGAGAGGAGAGGGTGCGCTCCTATAAGTTGGCTCTCTCGTAGCTTCTCGAAATCACTGTTGCAAACGAGGTTCTTCAGCCCGTTATGTCTTAAATCAAGAAGGGCGAATTGCAGAATCACAACCGCTGTGAAGGTAAACCCGAAGTTGGACAAGGAAGTTATGGGCTGGGCCAAATACCTTGTTGCTGGGTTGGCTGCATACTCACATCCGACCGCTGTTGGTGTCTGTCGAATTGCACTCCCCCAGCCCTCCCAATCCTGCGCCGTCAACCAGTCTTCGCTATCTGCGAGCCACACAAGGAAGATCACGACAGCATTGAAAACTGCTGCGATGCATATTATTGCTGCGAAGACCTTTCGCTTGGTCTTCGGAGGCCCTTCCCATGGGATGTGAAAAGAGAAACTATGCGTGAACGCAGATAGGGCACGTCGCAAAAGTGTCGGGGTTGGTTGGGGATCATCACCAGAGCTCATTCTGAGGACGCCGGTGTAGGGTCTTGTCAAATTTTGGGGTTTGCCGCGAGAGAATAAATGGCGGATGTGGTTGATGTGATGTGATGTTGTAAAGCTTTCTCTCCTGTGATTAAAACGCTTTGGACGTTATTTAATTATGCACTTGGTGGCTGTGATGAGGGTTGGCCTGGCAAACTTTGTGTTTCAGCATCAAGATGGAGGAAGCTCGAGTGTCCGACGTTTTGGAGCTGCTTCGAAAGAGCAAATTCGCAGCGCATGGTCTCCATCGGATTATCAACGAGGCAAACGCTCAACTTGCCCAGACAAAAAACTCTTCAAAAGTCGAGGCACAACAGCAGAGAGATGAGCAGGGAAAGGGGGGGAACCAGGCGAAGCCGCCTCCCGTACAGGCGGATCGGCAGTCCGGATAGGCGACGACGGCGGCCGATAGGAAGATGAGTTTGGCCGGAAGCTCAAATCCAGAGCAGGAGAAGGAATTTTTGGAAAGGTTGCTTGCGGGCTCGGCCTTAAAGGCCTTGGGCTGGGAGGGCTGGAACAAAGAGAACGTCACGGAGCTCATGGATCTGTTCGACGGCGTCATAGCCAATTCGGGCGGCGGCATAGACGATGCTGTCTCGAAGTGGTACAAGGCGAGCGTTCCCACGCAAGGGATGACGGAGAAAGCGAGGGAGGGCCAGAGGCAGTTCTTAATAGAGATTGCGAAGAGAAGCAGGACAGCAAAGAAGATGGCGAGGATCGGCGTCGCTTTGAAGATAACGCTGAAGCTGGGCTTGGGGTATGCTGACGTCGTCACGGATTTCTTGGTCGCCAAGAGTTACTACGACGCGGGTGAGAGTGGCACCGCTCAGGCCACCGCCGGGTTCGCCATTTTGGCGATCGTGATGCAGGCGGTGATGACTTTCTTTCAGTACACCAAGAAGCCTTGGAAGGAGCAGGGTGGGCGCACAGTGGCAGCTCTTTTCGGGCTCGGGCCACTCATTGAGGGACTAAGCGTTTGGACAGGCAAGGAGGACTCTGATTTGTTGTGTTCAGGGCCGCAGATGTACGCAGGTATGAAAGGGCTCGAGATAGCCTTCGAGTCCATCCCAGAGAGTATCATCCAACTCCTCGGCCTTCTGAGGGCCAAAGCGGGTGACATCCAATCCATCCAGATAATTGGATTCATTTCAAGCATCGTGAGTGGGGCCTGGGTTAGGGTTAGGGTTAGGGTTAGGGTTAGGGTTAGGGTTAGGGTTAGGGTTAGGGTTAGGGTTAGGGT